>VYZV01005467.1:53492-84793 GCA_013401275.1 Pandion haliaetus | reverse complement strand
TGTATATGGTGGAGATTTTTCTTTATCTCTTCCTCTCTTGGATTACGCCTAGCACAGTTTCTTCAGGGGGGAGACCAACTGTCAGAGCGTACCTTTATGGTTAAGTTTATTTTGACTTTGCATTCAGGTTTTACTTCACCAAGGTACTGGGTAAATTGTGCCTATTTAATCTAGTTTGCCTATTTTAACTGTCCAGTTTAAAAAACAAACTAACATAGGTAGTAAGAGGGGGGGAAAACAATGTAAATATAGTTGTGCGTGTATAAAATATACCAGAAATGGCTCTTTCATACAGTTCCTACAGTAGCATTTGTACCTAGATAGCTATGTAAAAACTTCAGTGTTGCTGCAGCTACCTGTAGACTTCTACTGGCAAGTCTCACTTTAATTGGCACATTGGTAGCAACAGACCCTTCTAGCAGAGAATTCTTCTGTATTATTGTAGGAACAAAAATAGTAAGAGAAAAAAGGAAAACTCAACAAACTTTCCCTCTCTGTGGCCTGCCAAACTTTTTTGTGCTTCCAGATAGCCCTGTTAATTTACAGAAGTTGTTTTATCACAAACTGACTAGAAGGCTCATTACAATGGAATGGAGTGCTTGGGTCCATGCTGTGTAAGTAGCTTTTGTCTTAATAACTTGGTATAAAAACATTAAAGAAAGCATAATTCGTGTTATCTGGGGAACCAGTAAAAGTACTGTACACACTTAAAATGCTGGCATACTTTAGTATAAGAAAAGGATACTTGGCAGGGACAGGGATACTTGACTCTTTTGCCTACCTCTTCAAGTAAAGTAGCATGGTCATGCTAGGTGGGGGGCAGGTGAGCTCCTACTCCTAATAAGAGATAAGTTACTGTTCATGCTAACGATCTGTTGGGGGGAGGCAGGTTTAATTCTTTTTTTTTCCCCCCCCTGAAATGGACTAAGAAGCACTTGTAAATCCGTCTGCCAAAAAATTGTGGCAAGGGTAACCTGCTGAGGTAACAAATGGCTTTGGGACTGATATAGTACTTGCCAGAAACTTATTTTGAAATTAGCTCTTACTCTCATATATGAAAGTTGGTTTTTTCACATTGGAGGTTTCCAGATGACCAAAAGTTAGATTAGAAAATAACCCAGACTTTTTCATTTTGAAGTAAACATCTGCATAATCTTCAGTTGCTCTAATCAGACACACAATTGTCCAGTTCCTTGTTCATGTCCCATTAAGGTATTGTGCACAGTTGACAATAAATTCTAGAGCAGAGCTTCATTGTAAGTAAACAGTCAGCTTGGCATGGACAAATGTTTACAAACATTTTGTAGTTTATTAATACAGCTGATGTCTGTACATGAAAACTAAGGTTGAATAAGAAAATTCTGCATTCAGCTTTCAGCGTATGCATCTATTTCCTTGGAGTATGGTAGACACCTTGGCATAACGTAGCAGCACATAATGGTTTGTGGGTTTTGAAAAGGTGCAGGCCATATTGTGCTGCCTCAAAAATACAAGGATTTCGTCATCCTGAAGAGAAATAGCACTTATGAATTAGTCAGTCTTGTGACACTGATGTCTGTCATACTTTAGCAGCACGTAAATATTGGTGTTAAGACTGTAAATATCTCCAGTATTAACTGTGCTGCTGAAGTAAGGCTAGCCACTTCTGCATGTGAGTCACAAAAAAAGACGTGTCCTGTATTTCCTGATGCCTTTTTGTTGTTACAATTTATACCTTGATTGTTTATGAACACTTTCTTGGCTTTTGTTTGTATTTTTATCTATTCAGAAATGATATTTAGGACTTCGTAGTATCTGATGGTAAATATAGAATAGATGTGTATATATAACTTTGAATGCTTTGGTTTTCGTGAACGCTGAGTTTATTAAAGGAGCCATCTCAAGCTACATGTGTCTAACAATCCTCTGGTAAGTGTGTTTATATATATATATAAGTTATTAAAATGGTGTTACTTTAAATGTCAGTATTTCTTTATTAAAACTCTTAAAACTCTGTGTTCATTTTTGCAGCATTTTCGTAATGAATGGAACTGGGAAATGTTTTGTCATGTTTTTAGCAAAGGGAGCACATAAAATGAAAGTGTCTTCCAACATTTTTAACAAAACTTAGTATAACACTTCATTTCTGTGTCTATAGACAGGTAACAGTTTTACAGTTAAAAGTTTAAACTGTGTATCTGACTGTGAATTTACTAATTTTTTTGTCTCATCTTCCACTAAGATGTTTCTCTTGCAGGGGGATTTTTCATTGAGATGATCAAAATCGCTGCAGTGAGAATGGAAATTACATGGGCTTCTTTCCTTTTAAAAGCTGCATGCAAGAACTGTGTGGTGAGTCAAATGTAGACTAATGGTTATGTAAATGTCACTAATTTTAGATACAGTCAAGATCTGAAAGTGTTTCCTTTTAAGATATTATTTTCTTCACTATCATGACTCAGTATCACTTGCTAATCTCATTTTATTAGCCCCGTTATATTCTACCATTAAAATACACATGCCTTCTTCAAATAAGTGCTCACAGATTCAAGTTCATATATTATATAGATGTTTTAAAAGGAGGGAAAAAAGCTTATCTGCACTGGGGATTTGTTTTTACTTCAGGCTTCACAGGCCTGCTACTGGTGCAGTTGCACAGGTACAAACATGAGGTAGATGAATATGAATCCAAGTTGTTATAATTCATAAATCTGCACTATGCGACCGTATAGAATTTCAGCCTGGTGTATGTGCTGGTAAGAAATCACACTTTTCTTGTCTGCCCCTGCTATGGATTTGAACTGGTGAAATTACTGATGGCTAAAATTTCCGATTTGGTTCAGACCTGAGTGGTTCTCAATAGTAAAGCTATGCAGTATTAGATAGCCTACAGCTTTTCATAAAGTAAATGCTTCTGTATGTACGTTTACCTACTACAGGTCTCTTAAGATACATGGCCAAAATGAGGTTGACTACTCAGAAAAAATAAGCTATCTGGCTCAAAGTTGGATAGCTTTCTCACTGAGGCTTCTTGACGTAGCAGTACGTTGTATTTGTTTATCTGTAACTGCTTAATACTAAAGACCTGCACCTACATTTCAGCCATTTGGAAACTTAGAAATGCTTGGAAAGACCAGACTCTGGGTTATAGAAGAAAAAGACATTATTCTTCCACTATTACCCTCCCTTCAAAGGTCACTGATTTCTGTTAGCACACTGCAGACCATGGTGCTTGCAGAGAGCCATCCATCCTCCTACTCTTGTAGGTCTGGTATTTTAATGTATCTAGGCTTTTTCTCCGGTACTTCTGTGAGTAGATGTGAACCTAAAGAGCTGATCAGAAAGATTTGAGAGCATGCAACAAGTAAGTCTATTTGCGTGGCTTTGTCAAATTCCAGTGGCCAAACCATTTATTCCCGACTACTTCATTGTGCCAGCGCAGACCTTCGTGTGAACAGCAAAACGGACTGCTTCCCTCTGGTTCACAAGGCAGGGAGTGGGAAGAAGCAGAAGGGGAAAGGTTGGGCTGCTTTGTTCGGTGGCCCTAGCAGCTTGTAGCTGTTTAGTGACATGATGAAAATACAATTTGAGCATTTGCAGAACCAGAGCTCAACTGAGAAACCAAAGTTCCTGTCTGGATTAAGAAAATTACTTCAAGTGCTTATGAAGGCCTACTCAAATTATTCAGTTCCTAAATCTTTGAAAAGAATGTCATATTTCTTGCATGGTTTACAGTTGCCTTAAATAATATTAGCAATTGTATTTTCCAGGGTTTTACCTGCATGGGCAGTGCCATAGCCCATGGCTGAATGGAACTCCCTCTGCATTGCAGCTCTGGGGTCCTAAGGATGGTGCCTGATGTAAGAAAGGAAGGCTCGCTGTTTTCAGTTCCAGTGCTTATTTTCTGCGAGGCTTTAGGAACTGTACCGGAAAAAAGGTGCTTAATTCATATAAAAGGGAAAGAAAAGATAGGCCTGCTTGAAAATAAACTGAGACTAGGAGCTGTATAGGAGCAAAGACAACTAGTGAGAGGAGCATGTCTGAAAATCTAATGTTGAAAGGTTGGAGCTGAGAACTGATAGGGGAAGGACAGATCTGATGAACTGGAAAATTGGAAGGAAAAAAAACCTCTCCAGGTTGGGCAAAGATTTGGGGGTTTTGTTTGTGTCTTGAAATTGGAAGAAGCAGCAGCCTGACAGAAGGGATCTGGCCTGAGGCAGAGAGGAGTAGTCAGTCTTGGGGGAAAGGGGCTTGCACACCTCAGATCACTCCTAACACTCATTAGAGCGCTCTGTGCTTCAGATCCAGAAGGGAATGCAGACTGTTAAGTAGTAGCTTTTCCTGTCATCTGTAAAATCACTTCCACGTAGAAGAGGGCAACCTTATTAGTGCTCTCAGCTACTTCATGAATTTGGTCCTGAAAAGGAATCCCAAAATAACAGAGTAGTTGAGGTTGGAAGGGACCTCTGGAGACCATCTAGTCCGAGCGGGGTCACGCAGAGCAGGTTTTTTAGGGCTGTGTCCAGTCAGGTTTTGAGTATCTTCAAGGATGGAGACTCTGCAGCCTGTCCTGTTCAGGTAGAATTTCCTGCATTTCATTCTGTGCTTGTTGCCTCCTGTCCTGTCACTGGACACAACTGAGAAGAGCCTGGCTATGTCTTATTTACTCTCCCTTATCCCCATCAGCAGGCTTCTATAAACTTTAAGATCACACACACCCCAGCCTCTTTTTCTACAGGCTGGACTCCCAGCTCTCTCAGCCTTTCTTCATGTGAAAGATGCTTCAGTTCTATCATTGTCTTTGTGGAAGTAAATAAAATATTTCAACTAATGGGAATTGGAACTCAAAGGGGGAAATGCTTTGGGGGCAAAAAACCAAAACACAACCTAATAACTTTTTAAGAACTCTAAAGAGAATATGAAGATCACAAAATGAAACACTAAGAAGCTAGATAGCTCCGGCTTTAAGATTCGGCAATCTTCATTTGCCCCCTTGTGTTAGTGTGCTATGAAGCAGTCACCATGATACAGAATATTTAATCTAATGATAGGAATGGCCTGGTGTGGTGCTGAGCCAGGGAAGATGTTTGTGGGCTGTGCAAGCAAGAAGCCTGATAGGTGCTGCAGCAATTGGTAGAAAATTCTGTAGGCAACGGAACAAAAGACTGCAAGTAGAGGAAGCCATGTCTTCTTCATGGTTATGTCAAATGAGAATTCCTAAGGATTGGATGTGATGTTTTATTTTTCTGCCCTTATTCTTCTATGATGCTAAACAAGTTACCAGCCCGTTGTTTTCATAGTACTGATGTTCCTCACTTCAGAGCGTGACTTAAGACCCTCATGTCTGAGGGAAACGCTGGCTGTTCACATTTGCAGCTGAGCTTAGGAGTTGCCATTTGAATTAAAATATTATATAATGTTATGTTGTTGACAGTCTTCTGTCTTCTTAGACAGGGTGCCTCAAACTGTTGCATACTATAGTTTCTACACTTCCATATCACATTTAAAATAGGGGTAGTAGACACTTACCTTGAAGGGCTGTTGGGTTTTTGTTTGGTTAAAAAAAAACCAAACACTTGTTTAGTAGCTGTACTACAGTAATGCATTTCCTCATGGAATTCTCTGTGGCATTTAATTCTGTTCTCAGAGGAAGAGGCGAGTATTGTGCATCTTTTAAAGACCAGATCTGCAATCAACTTTCCTTGCTACCAGCTCAAGCTGAGAAACCACATTTCCATGTTGTTGATTCATGGTCTATCTGTACAGTCCCATGGGTTCCAAAATACTCTGATTTGTGTCCTATCTTGGCACTGATTCATTTTGCATATATAGCTATTGTTATTAAACACTTGTTTGTCCCATTTTCAGAATGTGGTTTCATGAGTAACACATTAAATAGTCTGCAAAATCTTTTATACACTAAGGGTAATGTTTGTGCTTGAACTTCAGCATATTTTACAACAAATTTACCTGCAAAAATCTATGTTGCAGAAAGAATGAACTAGTTAAATTGTAACACTTAATTTCTTATGTACAGTGATAAACAGCGGATCTTTTAAAATGTGAAGTGACTTACACCCATGCATTTAGGACTTCTACAGGCCATGGCTCTTCAAATTTCAAAAGCAGTTTTCGTGATACTGCATATGGCACACTTTACTGAGTGAGAGTGGTTCTGTACTTGATATTCAGCTACAGAGATGTGAAAATGTTTCAGCTTTTCCCTTAACCATGGTATCTCGTTAAGTACTGGGGGAAGTCTCTCCTAGTCAGGTAGCAATACTAGCAGTGATGATTGGAATTTGAAATGTTTAGACTCCCTTTATGTTCTTCATCACAACCTCTTGTCATAGAAGTCACAAGAAATGATTGATAGAAATGTATCTGAAGTGGTGAGCTATTTTACCACAGTTTAACTTGAAGCAGAGCAGCAATTCTTCATTTAAAACAAACAAAAGTTTAAAATGTATTTGAAGGAAAACTTACGCCTGAGATATGTGAATCTCCTTTCTAAGGTGGCCAGTTGTAAGTGTGTGTCAGAAGAAAATGTTTAACCATAAGCAGAAATAAGAAAAAATGGTGGAGAAAATACAATGTCATTCGTGCCGTTGCTCATCTTTCTGTGAGGGGGCTAATAGCACTGGGTTATTTCTTTTTTGCTCTAAACTAAACAGTTTATCTCTGTTGGAAGTTATGTAATGGCTCTCAGGTGCAACAACTCAATATTTTTTTCCCAAATTTGATTCACTTGTAATAGCTCTGTGTTAATAAATCAAATGAAAATTATCTAATATTGCTTCCGTCTCTTAATGTAAAATTTGAACCCTATGTTCAAAAGTTCTGAAATTAACTAATAAATTATAGCAGCATTTATCCAGTTTGAATCTTCAATCTGAAGTATACAGTGCTGAGTCGCTGGAGGCTGACTTGCTTAGCTTCTGTTGAGAGATGGGAATAACGTATCCATAGTGTTTTCTTCTGCTGTTTATAGCCATAGGAGGTGGCCATGGATAGAAAGTTTCACATTTCCCTATGGTTTTTGCAGGGCAAGCGTGTGGCTTTATTACCTATAAAGGAACCTTCTGTCAGCAGCTTTTACACTTTTAAGTGGTTTTAAAAGTAAAACATTTTGGAATCTCTCATAAAATACTCCAAAAAAACTTAAGTATTTTAAAATTTGAACTATATTATAAGGCATAAATTGTAGAATATAAAGCCTCAAGTGTATACATTTTTAATATTTGATTGAAATAAAGGCAAAGGAAAAGCTTCAGGGATTACTTTATTGGACCAGCTAGAACAGTCAACAATAATGTGTGACTATGGTTCTGCAGTCCTGTGATTCTGAAGCCAGACACGTTTGGGACTGACAGAGTCTTCCTGTTTCCTTCAGTATTAGCCTGGCTCTGATATTTCCATGGTGGTTTCACTGAACGACTTTGGGTTTGGTTTTGGTAAGCTCGGCCAGCTGAATGTGCTTGCTGTGTGAGCAACAGTGCTGGCACCAAGGAAAAGTTCCCTCCGCTCTCAAGAACGGCAGTCCAGTATTGAAGTTAATTGCCATTTCTTAAAACCAATGTAAGGAATATTCAGGGCCTTAGTCGTCTTTTCTTGATACTTCTACAGGCAGACTTTGCCTTTCTGCTCTGTAAGTCAGTATCAAAGGGGCTAACAACATCTTGGTCAACCTCCTTCCTTCTACAGAAGATTGCTATCCGTACATGAAAGTAACACAGAAATGCTCATATAGACACAGCTGCTCAGCGTATGGAAACAGCTGTGGCACGCTGATCCTGTCATCAGGACAACGCGAAAGTCTCCCGCTTTACCAATAAACAATAGCTCTGATTTGCAGACATACCAATAAATATATAAAGTATATTATCCATCTATGTATAATGAAACTTCAGACACAAAGCTAAGAAATTTCCAGTAGTATCAGACCGAGTTGAAGAAGAGCTCTACTCCTTTGGAGGTATGAAATCTGTTAAACGACCCGTGCGATGGCCGGGTTTAGGAAGCGTGCGTGGCCGGTGGGTTGCACACTCGGGAACAGGGTTTCGCTGCAGATGCAGTGACATGGTGTAGCCAGACAGCCCCCTGTTGGCTGGATTGTTGTGGAGGTTCCCGAAGAGCGAATTCTGCTTGAATTCAGCAATTCTCTGCACTCGACAAGCTAATTTTTCATTCCCCTATCACCAATAAAGAAAAGGGGGGGGGGGAAGAGTGTGCGCTTGTAAAAAAATTACCTTTGAATCAAGTTGTATCCCCCTTGTGTATAAGACAAATGTGAAAGCCTGGTTTGAGTATCTGCACTCAGTTCCTTCATGTCTTTATAGAAGCTTATTTTTAAAGAGCTGCAGTGAAAATGTAGAAAGGGTACTTTGTCCTTGTGATCAGAACTTCAGACTAGCGTACTTTAATGTCACACCTACAGCCTGGCTAATGCAAAGTATTTCCACAAACTTCTGTCAAGAATGCAGGTAATGGATTTTAAAACACAGAAGTTTGTAAGCTAGCAGCGAACCAGCCAGATACAGGCTCCAGCCTTATTTCATGACTGAGACGCTTGCAGGCATATCTATGAGAGCTTCTGCTGTTTAATGAGGTACCGTTTTACCAAGAGGCTTGGGGGCTTTGCTTTAATCTGTTCTTCTGTATGTGGCTTGGGCTGCTACCAATGCAACTAGCTGCTTACTTCCAGTTTGTGTTTTCCCACGTGTTAAACCAAAAACCTTGTTCTTCAAAAGAAATAAGTGTCTAAAATACTGGAAAATTGCAGGGCATGTATTAGGTATTTTGGCTTTTTTGTTTGTTTGTAAAGGGAACCTAAAATCTGCCTTGTAGTGGTCACCGCATGTCCGTGTGGTGATGGAATGCTGTAGGTAGTGTACGAGTGAGTGTACGCAAGCAGTTTTTGTCTAGAATCTGATGACGTGTCCGTGCTTAAAAGGCACTGTGGTGGAAATGGGTGACCCAAGGAAAGTTTCCAGGCAGAACTGTGTCTCAGAGGCACAGGATCTTCTGCTCTGAGTTAAACAATACAGAGGTGATCTCCTTCTGCATCAGGTATGGCCCAAGTTATAAAAGCTCCTCTTCATTTGAAGAAGTGGATTTGTGGCTAAAAATCCACAGCTGTAACAAGAGTAGAGAAACTGATAGGAGAATTAAACCACAGAACAGAAGACTAGCGTGATGCCGAGGAAGCCAAAGTGCTCAAGGACTCTTTTTTTCCCCTTCCCCTTTGGTTCACATTAAAAAAATTCGATTGTAATCAGATATTTTAGAACAGTTGGCAAAACCAGCAGAGGGTGAGGATACATGCTGTGATTGAAGAGGGGGAATGGGAAAGTCAGAGAAAGACCAAAGGACTGCTTACAGATTGTCATGACTTCTTAAAATCCTTCGGAAGGGTTTAAGAAACTGGCTGAAGCAATCTCAAGGCGAGGGGACTCTTCCACGAAACGGAGAACCTGGGTTTCAGAAGCTCGAGGGGATTCAAGTTCCTACCTCCTGCTTCCGAAAAAGTGCCCAGTGGTAAGTTGCCCACAGGTGTTCCCCATCTTTCTTGTTAAATCAAGGATAAGTGCAAAAAAAGAAGTCACAAACCACTTTTGTTCAAAGGTTGTTGGCAGTGATAACTATTACCGTTAGCAGATGAAAGCAAGCTGCAGGTAGGATTTCAAAGGGTACTGGAATTTGCTTTTATTGGACTAACTGTGCAGTTCCTTGCGAGTTCCATATTCTTTTCCTAAGATGTTTCCTGAAGCAACAGTAAAATGAGCACACAATAAATGTAAGTACCCATTAAAGCTCACTAAAGGAATACCTTATGTTTCCAGTAGATGAACACCCAGATAACTGAATATTTGTGAATTGCATCACAGACCTCTGTTATGCCAAAGTTCTGGGTTTTATTGCTAAAGAGAGCACCGGCAAAGGTGGCTTTAAACTGCTTTATGCTCCTACTTTCTCCAGAGCTGCTGAAGAGGGAAAGCAGGGAGCAACTCGCAGCGTTAAAGAACTTCATGGCTGTTCAGCAACCAGCAAGGGGATTAATCCCTTCTCTGCTTCGGTCTGCCCTCAAACTGTGTTCTTCTTCTACGTTCGAAGAGGATTTTTGAGGTTTTTCTCACAGGAGGGCTTACAATCTCCCCCACAAATTAGTGGCATCGCTAAGAGCCTGTTCTGGGTTGAAGATGATTCAAATAACCGATCCTCATCAGAAAAATTGCACCATTTTTCCTCTTCTGAGGAGTGGTTACTTACTCCATTTCCAAATTAGGATTGAGCTTTAGGACTCCCTCACTGTTCTTGGAGTACCTGTAATTTTTATTTTGTTCAAGCAATTCTAGCAGCTTAGAACATACAGGTTACTTGCAGAGCTGTGATAACTGTGGTCCTGTTATTTTATGCTTACTCAGGCATCAAGTAAGTAGCCCGAGAAAGGCGTTACCTTATGCTATTGAAGTATCTCAGTTTCCTCTAAAGCTGCACCTTTTTCTCTTTAGCTATGAGCCGTTGTCCAGAGCAGTAGGTATTTTTAATGGTAATTGACAAATTCTTAGCTGTATCCCTATGTTTTCCACGTTTATTTCGGAGTTCTTGTAAAAATAGCACCTGGTCCTGGCGATTTATAGTGTTTGAGTTTCCCAGGCTGCCAACAGGCTCTTCCTTTGAGACGTCTAGGCCTGGTGAAACTACCCTGATTCCCCACAAAGCACGTCCTTGGGATAGGAATTTCTCTGTCACCCTCTCTATTAAAACCGAATAATTTATACTGAGCTTCTTTACTGCTGCCAATTTCTTTCATCCTCCTCTTGGTACAACATCGACAAAACCAAAAACCCTCCTGGGTTCCTCTGTCTTTAAGAATACTTGGAGTTGTTCTCCACGTGTAGCAGTACACGGGCACCGCCTGCAGCTGTCGGTACCTGTGCATCTGGTTCTCTTGCATGGGAGAAGGTTGTTCAGCAACAACTGTGGGTCTTGGCGCAAGAGCGGTGGTAATGCTGCCATCCCCTTGGTCTTCAGACTACTGGTGGCTACCAATAGAGCTTCTCATTAGCCAATGTTATACCAGGTAGTCTTTTATTATTCACTAATTTGTACTTATGTGAACACTTAAATAGCTGTTAAGATTGGGTTTAGTTTTGGAAATTGTAGCATTTCTGTGATTTTGTTGTTGTTGTTGGAGAAAGTGCTTTAGCCCAGGAGGAATTCCATATGGATGCATACCCCGTGAATGAGCACAACCTCCCTAGCGTTTGGACACTTACCGTGTAACCTAGCAGTGTCATTAAGGACTATCCGCATAAGATACATTTTATTTGGCTTGATCAACATCACAGGAATCTCCTAAGAAGGCTGAGCAAGCAAAACATCTTGCCTCAAGATGTCGTGAGTGCACCTGTGACGCAGGCACCTGGCCTCTGGCTCTAGTTTGCCTGAGCAGAAACCCTGAGAAAGAGCAGAACTCTTCTGCTGTTCCCACTTCTTGCCCTAGCCTGTCAGCAAGTCTCCGAACATGGCTAGACCTTGATTAGAGGATGACAAGGAACAGAACGTTTGCAAAACAGATCCTGATTTTCTCCTACGTAACTCCTGAAGTTAAGCATAGCTTAAACCCGGGAACATCAGGCTGTTCGATGATGCAGAGTTGGAATTAGCTTGGATATTTCATGGTACGTGGTCTGCAGTTCTTAGATCCCTCGGCAGCCGTGATGCTAGAGCAGACATTACCAGTAACACAAAAAAATTAATATTTGACAATGTCAAATCATCTTTGGATCCTTCAGCTGCAAGCAGACAAAGCAATTGTATTGGGTCTGGCTGAGATGGAGTTAATTGTCCCCACAGCAACCCTCCTGGTGCTGTGCTCTGTACTGGTACCTACAAAGGTGCTGATAACCCACCAGTGGTTTGGCTGCTGCCGAGGAGGGCTCGCTCAGCATCAAGGCTGTCTCTCCAACAATCCCCCCCTCACCGGCAGGCTGGGGGTGGGCAAGATCTTGGGAGGGGACACAGCTGGGACAGCTGACCCCAACTGATTATCCCAAGGGATAATCCATACTGTATGGCATCTGCTCAGCAAGAAGAGCAAGGGGAAAGGAGGAGCGGGGGGGTCATTCGTTATTACAATGTTTGTCTGCCGGAGCAACTGCTATGGGTACTGGAACCCTACTTCCCGGGAAGTGGCTGGACATCGCCTGCTGATGGGAAGTAGAGAATAAATCTTCTGTTTTCCTTTGCTTTATTAAACTGCCTCTATCTTGACCCATGAGGGGTTTTTCCATCTTATTTTATCCCACCCCCCATCCTGCTCAGGCAGGGACTGGTAGAGCAGCTTGGTGGGCACCAGCGTCCAGCCAGGGTCAACCCACCACAGCAATCCCGCACCTCACTGTCAAATCGGTCTGGGAATCACCCCTTAGAAGCCACCATGGATGTCCAGCCTTCGGTATTGATTCAACCATTCTCTACTCTGCTGGTACTGAGAGATAGTTTTCTGTAAGTTTCCAGCACCCTGTAGGACTAGTTCCATTGAAAATATTCCTGTGCTCAGTCAGAACCAGAAGAAAGGTTCTTCTGTAAGGTTCTTTTTGGCTGGACATCCTACACTAGGTCGAGAGGTCAGGGGTGGGTCACATCAGGGTAGTGTCTAGAGATGGGACCTTCCTGCATTTTTCAGCATCTCTATATTCTCAGTAACACTTCTTGAATGCCAAGGGTCCCCGAGGTGCCATCCAGACCTTCAACTTCAGCCTTCAATGAAAGCCTATGTCACCAGCGATCACAGTAGTGTCCGTGTCCATGTTTCATTCCATTCCTCGCCACAAGGCAGCTCCTGACTCGTTACGTGCAACCAATGAGTACAAAGCCTTCAAAGATGCAATTGGCAGGACAGTTCTACCAAATACCAAGGGCATTACTGAATGCCGTGGGACTAGAACGTTTTCTCAGGACAGCCTTCTCTGGAAGGAGAGCTGCCTCCAATAACAGCAAAAATTGACACCAAAAGAACCAACTTCCTTGCACGTAGCAGTTCACCTGCTTCTTTCATCAACGTGGCAGAGTGTCTGACTGTTTGATCTGGAGCATTCAGGATGTTTTTAAAGTTCTACCTTTTCCTGTCAACCACTGAAGTGGTTTTATAGCAGGTTAGTGCCTACCAGCCATCACAGAGACAGACGTGTGTATTCTATTTTAGTCACTCATTGACTCCATTCTGTCCCAGGACATTTAAATGAGAGCATGTCAGATCATTAGTAACATCACTTCTTTTCCTACGGAAAACAGATCCCACTTTATCTTTCAAAATGGGAGAGGGAAAGGTGGTAATGACTCAGTTCCAGTACAGTGTTCGCTTTGGCTGTCCCCGATCCCAGGAGATGTGAATCCAGTCATCTGAAAGGTCAGCTACGGAGTAATGTTTTCAGCTAGCAGTTTTTCATTACCAGGTTAAAATGCCCAGCTCTGAGCTTTCAGAACAGTTATTTCCACACTCTTCCCCACCCAGCCTGAAGGAGCTGTGTGGTCTTCGTAGCAGTAGCAGGAGCCATTGCCTCCAGTAGAAGACCTGTCTGCTTGTCACCGCTCGTTCCATGAGAACAGAAACCCACATAGTGATCTCCTGAACACAAGTGTCCCTGGACCTCTTTGTGCATTTTCCAGCCAAGTTCTGCAGAGAATCTGTGAAATGAAAGATGAGTTGAGCAAAAAGATGATATTTTGCCCATTTCTGCATGTATCCATAGAGATTTCGGGACTGCATGTGAACTCTGGATTGCAATATCACACTTCAATTGTCAAAGAAAACCCTTAGTCAGAAACAGCAGAAACCATCGTTGGCCGAACCAAAGATAGGAGAAGGATCTCAGTTACATCAGGGGCCACACAGTTACAATTTTTCATTTACATTCTTGACCATATTAATCATTAAGCCATTAATGTGTTCCAGGGCTCCACAGTTGACTGAGCCATCTCCAGAAGATAAAGTTTTGAGCACTCATAGGTAGCAAAGGAAAATAATATGGTTTAAGGATCGATCTGCAAATGGGGAAAACATAATGTAAACCAGTCTGTTCCAGAAGATACATTTCCAGTTTATGGAAAATTCGGAACTCACTAATGGAGTTACTGCTCACCATACTGCAACTGGAACTGAAAAAGGCCACCGACAAGACGTGCCCAGTAAGTACCCGGGAGGCTTATAGCCCCAGCGCTGCCAAAGGAATGCTGGTGTTCTGATCTCCAGAGTTTGTTCGGCCACCAAAGGCTTAGGTTCTCTTTCCAGATGTGAGGTATCGATGTGATTAACCCATCTTAGGTCTGGATCCTGCAATGTTTCGCTTCATAGCGCAGACGCAGGAATGACCTCCGCGAGAGAAATTCTGCTCTTCAGCTATGCCAACTATCGATGTAAAATGTTCTGCCGATTCACTTGCCTAACACGTTGGAAAAAAAGAAAAAGTCCCTATAGTCTCAAAAGCATTTAAGTTTCCCACCTAAGTCATCCTGCGCCTTTTCTACTTTCCTGTAGCAGCTATCACCCACCCGTCCATTCACCCCTGCAAGATCTGTTTTTCCTTGTCTGGTGGCGTTGAAATTTGTGACAGCTCTGTTAACTGTCCTCCCTTCAGTACAATAAGCTGTGTCTCTTTGGTCCCACAAAGGCAGTGACTCTTTCCAGCCGGATTTTATTCCTTAACTCCCTCTCTGAAATGGGAAAGAAGTGAGATTGCCACCTTCTGTGGCTCTCTGCCTGCCCTTATCACGTTGGTTTTTTCCTCCGTTCCAGCAGTGACCAGGCCGAGGAGCGAGCTGAAGACATGGTAAAAACCGCAAAGATTAAAGGATAGAAGGATCAGCATGCCTTCCGTTTATTGTTGAATACAACATTGTAAATAAAACGGTATGTCAGCAATTATTTTATTACTCAGTTTAGTTATCACTGGGGAACAAAAACAAAAACCATAGACGAGTCTTTTCAGAAGGCCCTCAATGAAAGCTACAAACGGCCTTTGAAATTCAAAGAAAACCACGTTCCTGACTCCAAAGTGCTAGTAAAACCGGAGACTTGGTGTTTCCAATCTATTGCCTTGTTTTTCCAATGGAGAATCAGGATGGAACAATGTTGCAACGTTTAATTCTTCACAGTTTCAGCAAGCACTCCCCTGACTGGTGCAGCCGAAACTTGCTTAGAAAGCAAAGCCCTAAATTCATTCTCTACAGCAGACTCGTACACATTACTGTTTCCAACCTTTAGGGCTACATTCATCATCCTTCTGACCAGAAAGAAGCCACCAATTATTGAACCATTGCGTTAGAATGGAAACAGAGTAGAACCGGAGGAAGGATTCTTGGAAAAATTTACACATCAGATCACACTTCAGGGGGTTATTTCAGCAGAAACTACACGACGGTCTAGAAAACTGACATTCCCTTTTTTTTTTTAATAGAAGTCAGATTTATTTGTATTTTATACGATGACTAGTGATTTACATCCCACCCACCCATTTGAGAATATTCAGGGCTCCAGGCATATCTCCAGCCGGTTCCAGACTATTCAAATCATTGTTGGTCCATCCATTTACTAGTCACAACAAGGCCTTCTGTGACTAATTATGGCCTGACTGCAGCAGGAGAGGCAGCTTCAAAGAATGGGAATCTTCAGACGCACTAGCAGTTCCCTTGGTTCCCAAATTCTTTATTTATGTGGATTACATTGAGCTGACAGATTTAACTGGGCTGTTGAAGATACGGTCAAAGAAGCAGAGTCACTCCCTTCCCTTTTATTGTTTTCTGAAGACATAACAGTCATACGCATCTGTCACTAGAGAGAGGAAGTTCTCCATCACTGGACTTCATTTGGGCTTTTATATGCTGCTTCAGTAGCATCTGGGAATAGATCAATATAATATTTGGTAGGGAGTTGTATTTCCTCGTGATGCGCTGTAAATCTTTTATTGTAGATACTCTCACTGTTTATTGTTGAAAATCAATAAAAATAAACCTTGTAAAGTTAAAGCCTGGCAATGGTTCAGCACAAATCAGAGGGAGGGAGTAAGAGGCAATGAGTCTCCCTCCCCCTCTTGGCTAGCTCCCAGCTTGTTTCCCAATGAATATTCAATAACAATTTGCAGCAATCTGGGAACAAATTTTTAAAAAAAATAATTATTCAAAGCTATGAACACTTTGTTGTGATCTCCGACAGGACTTCTGATCCACTTTGGTGGCTTTCCGGTACTGAACTCAGCCGTGGATCAAAACGAAGTATCGCCCAGATTGTGTGTTGGATATACCTTAGACTTACCCCCTCCAGAGACAGACAAAAGCACATCAGCCTTGCTCAGCTCAGATTAAAGGAGTTCTTTTTGAGCATTGGAAAACTGGAAACTAACCAAAATCGGTAAAAAGTGGGAGCAGCCCAATGTGGAGAAGAGTTTCTCCAAAGTCAGAACAGAAGTTACTAACCCTCTTCGCAAGCCTGTAGAAGCAGGGCAGGATGCAATTGCTCCAGCATCATTCTTTTGCCTATGGCTATTAATTCCTCATATATGGCATCTTAGGGTGGAGTCTTCTACTATTTCCATGAGACTGAATTATGCAGGGAAGTGAAAAATGGTTTGGAATTATTTAGTAAAGGGGAAAACTTCCCAGTGCTATGGCCAGCGCTGAGAGATCACTTTTTCTTAGTCTAAACATGGTATCAATTGCAATAGCTTTATTTAAACATTTATTATTAATCAATTAGACAATCTTACAAGCACTGACTGCAGAACCTCTAAGAATGCAGTGACTGCACTTCCTCAGAGGACAAAAACCCTCATGAATTGTCAGATTGAAATCAATGCCCAGCGAACAGGAAGGTATTTCACGTCAGACTCTCTCCTTCCTGGTATCAGCAGAGTACTGAACAATTCAGGTGGTAAATAAATGACATGTCCCCAGAAGAGGTAAGAAGGACATAAGAGAACTTCCCAGGGTGTGAAGAAGCAGACAAAAAGTTATTTAAAGACACAAAAATGTAATCGATCACCACGAAAGGAAGCCAACATGGTGCAAGAACAGGGGGAGGGAAAAAGTGTGGTGTCTCCATCCCGTTGGGCTATCCAACAGGCACCGCGAGACTGTATTGGTAAAGCCCTTGACAGCCTTGAATATAGAAATACAGGATGAAATCCAACTGTAAAGGAGGGAAAAGTGATTAAAATAAGAAAGCAAATATAAGACAAATGAGGTGGTGGCTTTCTGAATCATCTGCCTTTTGCAAATCCAGCAAGCTACCGCCTCTTTTTAGATTATCTCCTGCTGCCCCGTGAACTGCAGTCCGCGTAGGATGGAATGACGGTGTTGCCTTACTGTTGAGCTTCCTTTCCCTCTAGTGATCTTACAGTTCTGGCAGTGCGCTTCTGGGTTAAAAAGCAGAAGAGAGATGACTGCTCGCTGTAAGTGAGGGAGAGGGCTGTCCCCGGCACTCCAGCAGTCAGTTCCTACCATCTCGGGCAGCGGGACAGTTTGCACATTTTTGCTGAATCCAAGGAAGAATAAAAAGGCAAATTCAGCAGTAAGTTTACGGACATCAGCAAATTTTGCACCCTCCCAGGAAAAAGGAATTCTCTTGAGAAAGTTGGCAATGACTTGGATCATGTTAGGGATCACAAACTCAACCTCATTGGAAAAAATGTCTAAATGTTTCAAAATCCCATTCCTATTTAATCAAAAATAGAGCTAGATGTGAGCAATCAGAGCTTCTGCTTCTGTCTTATGTAAAAGCATGACCAAGTCATGCGCAATACGCTTCTAGCCCAGCAGAGATCGTGTCATGAGATTACTAGAGTTGACTTGCCGGCCAAGATTTCGGTGAAAGTACTCAGTTTAACACACAACCTGCTTTTGACCAGAAGGCTCTTAAAATCACTCAGACTCGTAGCTAACCTGGGCTCTCAGCGGCCAAATTCGCTTCTACTGTTGCAGCCGTCACCTTCTGTGGGAATGCACCAGTGTGAACTCCTCTGCTGCTGGGTACACCCCACAGTCTGCTCTCTGCTGCATCCCTGCCTGCTTGGGACCTCAGAAGGGAAGGCACAGCAAAAATATTGGCCGCTACTTTTTCTAAAGAACTGCGTCAGTGCCTGCAGGACAGGCTGCATACCACTCGGAAGAGGGCACAGGAAAATTGCCATCCTGGTTCAGCAACACTTCGCAGTAACATAAATAATCTTGCAAGGTGGAGGGCAGCAGCTACCCAGGCCAGCTGAAGATGCTCCTAGTAAATTGATGCTATTTTTGTATTCATTTATCTGCAAACAAACATACTTTCACCCCTTCCTCCGTGATTCCTGCTGTTTAGTCGTAGCTTGAAGCTACACCACCTGTAGCTCTTCCATCGCTGCTTCCACTGTCTGTATAAAGAAATCCAGGGAGGTGCTTTCCTTTGAAGAACCAGCTTAACACCAAATTATCCTCAGTTAGAAGTCCTGGTTATCCTACTGGTCTCAGTCAGACACTTTCAAAAAATTTCTGTCAGGTTATTGACAAACACACACACACACACACACACGCTCTCAAACTTATTTAAGCAACTATCAGTTAAACAAAACGAAAGCTTTGTATGAGAGCCTAGTCATGTTCTCTGCAGGTGCACAAGTGACAGAAGGTGACACTTCTCAGTTCAGTGCTAAGTAAGAATAAATGCTAGAAGAACTTTGGGAATCCAAACTTGCTGACAGTCACGTGCTTCCCTTCAAAAAGACGCGTAGTCTCACAGTACGGCGTTAGACGAGGTCAAGGTAAAGCACGTATGGTTCTTTACAGGACAGGAACTTGCACTGGTATATTTTTCCAGAGGCAAAATATTACATTCACAAAATGATGTTTGTGCTGAAAAAAAACCCACGCAGGGAACAAAAAAGTATTCAACAGTAGCCTGTCACATGTTGTTACTGAAATGGTTTTACCAAATACTTATTTTGCCAATGCCATGGAGCATGAGTGATGGCACAGGTTAAAACTCCAGGGCTTTTTAAAAATGGAAATATTTCATATTTTCTTTCACTTTATTTAGAAAAAAGTAATCCAAACTTCAATTGTCACAGAGGCTGCTACAGCAAGGAAAAGAAACTCGACTACTTCTGCAGTAGGTGAAGTAGCCTAATTTTCTTACTACAAGGGGTTCTGAAACTAGTCTCACTTAGTTTACACTGGTGCTATCAGCGATCACTTAACGTCTGATGTTCAAGTTTGGGTTTTTTTCCTTTCCCTGTAAAAAGCTGTCACTTTTGTCTTGTGTTTCCTGCTGTTATTGGTAAGTATCTTCACCAACAATATTCACATTATTGGTTTCAGTTTTATCCCAGTTTGAGAAATGGGAACTTTTCTGGAAAGTCCGTCCATGGACCTCAAAATGAATCATAGAATCATTTAGGTTGGAAAAGACCTTTAAGATCATCGAGTCCAACCATCGACCATGCCCACTAAACCATGTCCTGAACTGCCTTGTCTACATGCTTTTTGAATACCTCCAGGGATGGTGACTCCACCACTTCCCTGGGCAGCCTGTTCCAATGCCTGACAACCCTTTCGGTGAAGACATTTTTCCTAATATCCAATCTAAATGAACTTAGAAAACAAGTAGCATTGTCTTTGTAGTACAGCAACCTGTCGGGACAGTCACCCCATACAGCTTGTACGCTGTCTCACCCCAATGCTGCCATCAGCAGCCTGACCTCCAAGGCCACCATGACAGGTCTTCTGACACAGACCTTCACAGAAGGTCATCACAGCATCAGAGGACAGGACAGGCTGGAAGGAACCTCAAAAAATCATCTGGTCCAGCCTTTCAGGCTGTGCCGTGGTTTAATGCCATGTCGTGGGAACCCAGCCCCATGCAGCCGCTCACTCACTGCCCCCGGTTGGGATGGGGGAGAGAATCAGAAGGGTCAAAGTGAGAAAACTCGTGGGCTGAGATAAGGACAGTTTAACAGGCAAAGCAAAAGCCGCGCACGCAAGCAAAGCAAAGCAAGGAATTCATTCCCCGCTTCCCACGGGCAGGCAGGTGTTCAGCCATCTCCAGGACAGCAGGGCTCCGTCACGCCTAACGGTGACTTGGGAAGACACACGCCATCACTCCAAACATTTCCTCCTTCCCCCAGCTTTACCTGCTGAGCATGATGTCATACGGTCTGGAATATCCCTTGGGTCAGTCGGGGTCAGCTGTCCCGGCTGTGTCCCCCCCAACTCCTTGTGCCCCCCAGCCTGCTCGCTGGTGGGGTGGGGTGAGGAGCAGAACAGCCCTTGGCTCTGTGCAAGCCCTGCTCAGCAGTAACGAAAACATCTCGGCTCTATCAACGCTGTTCTGGTCACAAATCCAAAACACAGCCCCATACCAGATGCTATGGAAAAAAATAAACTTTATCCCAGCCCAAACCAGCACAGTGGGAAAGGGAGCCCAGGTGAGATCATCTAGCGCCCTGTCCAACTGCATCTTGAACACCTCCAGCGATGGGGACTCCACCACATCCCTGGGGAGGTTGTTCCAGTGAATGATGGTTCTCACTGTAAAAAATGTCTTACAGCAAGACAAATATGTACATATTGACAATACTGACCAAAAAAATCCCATTTGAACTGAAAGCCTCCACTCTTGTATAACCCGTAAGCAGCTGAGGAGATCTAGTCCCATAATCATGTTAGTCTCAGCCCAGAGAGCTCTAGACCAAGCGAAGAGGACGTTGTTGCTGCTGAACTTCTGTGCTTGTCCAAAGCTAAAACGGGACTAGAGTTGCAGCAAAAGAAATGTCCAATTGCGGCACCGCCGCTCTGGGCAGATCCATTTCACTGAGACTCCTAAGGGCGAGAAACAGAGAGGTGATTCCCACCCCCCACCCCCATTTTTAAGTGCTGCAAATAAAGTCATAAATTCACGTTTTTAGGGCTAATGAAAAGCCAGATCTAATTAGTCTGCCAAGAAAGCCCAAACAAGCTCTATTTGGCTGTTTGTAACTTTGGAAAGACGGTGTTTTATCAGTAACAGAAGTCAGATTCAAATAATGAATCTCTGAAGTTACTGCTATCTTCTTTCCCTGCCTTGAAGGGAGGACAAAAGAGTCTTAATTTATAAGGCCTCATTAACTTACCTCTCCTGGTACCTGAGCTAATTTTGGCATCGCTACAAAGCATTGTACGGGGCTAACAATCCCAAGGCTTTTAAAGCCACTTCTGCCAAGCCCTCCTCCTAAGTATGTTTTGCGCTTAACAAGCGTTAAGAAATCCTGCATACTGTTTTGTTTAAAACTGTACTAACTCTTCCATCCGAAGGACTGCTTACCACATTTCCTTTCTTTTTCTAGTTAAAGCTCCAAAAATTAACTGACCCCTTTTTCTCAAAGACATTTATCATTTAATTCTCAGCACGGAAGAGCAGCTTAATGCCTTCGGAGTGGGAGAAGAGGACAGAGGAGTATTCTGCAAGAGACAGTAACACGTTATTTTGTGGACACTAGTGGTGGCTTCACAAAGCCACTTTCTCATGTCCGGAGCCAGACAGCAATACAGCTTGGGATGTTTCTGTTACGTTGCTTTCAGCTAATTGCAAGAGAATCGGTGTACGCGTTATCTTTTGAAAGCAGAAGCAATATTCAACCGTTGAGGTGCGCACTCCTCCTCCAGCCGCTTCTCCAAACTGTTGGGATGACAGTTGTGTCAAGTTGTTATTTCTTCACGTATTTAAAATCTACTGACAGATTAGCACAGAACATTAAAACGATTTTCTAGAAGGAATGGCTGAATTTTTGCGAGTCTTAATGTAAATTTTAGCCACAGTGAAAAACAAAGACGACCCTTGAAAATGCTGGTATCTGGTCCACAAAACCGGTAGTGAACCTGTGGTTCTTTTATTTAGAGTTGCAGAGGGTGGGGCAGCAAAAGGCAGGAAAGCAATTTTTTTTTTTTCCCAAATACTTGAAAAAAAGAAATGTGCTTGTTTGTCACTTCCCTCAATAGTTGTGGTTTCAAACAAGCCAACAAAAAAAGGCCGCTACCGCTGACACACCCCTCTTCCACCTTCAAAAGAGGAAAGGAAAAGCCTTTATTTCCCTTTCTGCACTTGGCTTCTCCTTGCCTGTGCTACCCCGGAGCTCCCTGAGGTTGGGTTCACCGTGACAGCAGGGCCTCCTGGCCTCTGCATCCTTTCAAAACTGTAGCAATCGACTTTTTCTTCACTGGAGACTGTCCTGGTGCTTATGAGGCGAAATCCGTCTTTGAGTAAAGTGTCAAGCAGCAGGCCTAGCACATTAGTACCATTAATCAGCTTTCTATTATCAGGCTTTATGGAAACATACCTAAAATAAGAAAAAAACAGTTACAACAGACTTTACTTCCTGAAGGATGGAATCAATTTCTTTGTAAAACAACCCAGGTCCTCAGACGGTGCAGGTCAGCACGGCTGCATGGGTTTACAGCAACCAAGGTTCCAGCTAGTTTTTCCCCCCTTTGAGGACAACTGAACTCCTTCCCTCATTCTAAGAACAGTAATCCTCAGTTCACCCAGATACAGGTTGGGGAAGAAGCGCTTCTCTTTCACCCCCACACCAAAACTTTCTTAAGAAATAGCTGTGATGACCTCCATCTCATGTCATTTAATGGAGGAGAGGTGAATGGCATGTTCCGTGTAACACTGCAACGTAAGAGCAAACGATGGCAAGGACAGGGCCGTCACATTCACCCCAACAGCATCACTTTTCATTCCATGGGATCTCTCTCTACAAACAGTGACGTTTATTGCAAAGTTACCTTGTACAGCAGGTCTTGTGGGAACAAGTAGGAAAATCATTTTCGCATTGCCTCAGATGATTTTACTCCATATAAAGTACAGTTTAAGAATCTATCCAGACATTTCGAGGAACAGAAGTCAGGTAAAAATACTATTACAAAATACATAAGCTGACAGGGGTGAAACCGTTCCACAGTTCACAGGAAAGTACAGCAAACATTCATGGAGAGCACAAAAAAGGCAAGAGAGCCCATGTCACCACAAAGACTAAGTCGATAGAAATTCAACAGGCAGCAGCATCAAACCTGACTTGTTTCATTACTCAGGATAAGGGTTTCTACCGATCTGCAGAGGAACATTTTTACCAAGTCTGAAGAAATATAGGAAAGAATCGGGAATATTTTCCCCACTACTTAACTTGCCACAACCTACTCAACCAATTGCTAGTCCACTAAAATTAGCAATACATTACAGAGTTAAGGTTTGGCACATAAATACATGATGCTTTGCAAATGCAAAGTAGTTTTTCTTCTACTTGCTTAGCTGAAGAAAGCTAGAAGAAATATAAACGTTAGTCACTATTTTTTTTAAATAATCAAAAGACTGCTGTGTTGATTCATATATTCAGACAGAATAACCCTTTTGGAAATATTTCAATGAAACTTCCATAAAATTCCACATGACAAATTAGGCTACATTTTCTTATACAGTAAGAACCTGTCTCCATACAATAGAGACATCCAGCAAAAGCTTGATTAAAAAATGTTAAGTCGTCATTAGAATACGATACTGCTATCACAAAAGTCACTGATATACAGTAATCTTAATAAAAAACAGAACTTGGCTCTGAATTCAAAGAAAACCCACTGTGTNCCCCCCCCAGTAAAAGGCTCTACAAAAGCCTTCCAGTCCCTGAATTGCTATCTTAGTTCCACTGGTGTTTTTAACTCTGTCTAGACATTCTCTTTTTCTTCTTTTCCATATGAAAGTCTTTTGGGCCATGAGCTAGTGGAGATTTTAGTCTTCCCCACTACTTCGCTCCTTATTTGTTTTGTTTTCTTTGCTTCATTTTACCCTGTGTTTTTCAAGGCCTCAGAAGGTCATTGATGCCGTGAAATTCTAAAGCCTGGGAGAGCGAGTGAGGAGGAAAGGGCAGAGAGAACAAAAGACCCAACAGAACTCAAAACCAAACATCGAGAACAGTTATTTTAGAAAGCTGAAGAGCAGGCAAATCAGCGTAACAGAAATTAAACTGCGTATTCCCGAACTAGAAAAAGATAACATTAGCAGAAAGAAGGAAACATATTTCTTTTCTCTCAGAGAGCTGTCCAATAGTTTCTTTAAAAATTAGCTTTGCTAGCACATAGCATGTACTTCAGGAACTAGAAGTCACAAAGACATTTCCATAATGAGAAGTCACACTAGGGAGAGTACCTGGCCACAAACTGGTCACCAGCAGAGTAATCAGTACCGCACTGAAAAACCACGTCGTGATGAGAAGGTCTTTCCAAAGGAAGTGGAACAAGTGGTTTCTGAGAAGGAAAAGGGCTGTTCCAGCTCT
The DNA here is from genome assembly GCA_013401275.1 of Pandion haliaetus. Taxonomy (NCBI): domain Eukaryota; kingdom Metazoa; phylum Chordata; class Aves; order Accipitriformes; family Pandionidae; genus Pandion; species Pandion haliaetus. The sequence continues at coordinate 60,479 of VYZV01005467.1, read as the reverse complement.
GTCCTGACTGCTGCCCTGTAAACACAGTGATCTGCTCAGCTAGTGTCTCAACAGTGGTACTGCAGGAACCAAAGATCCGGAAAAAGGCCTGCATCTCTTGGAGAGAAAAACGCACTTCCAAGATCTCCAGCCCCGGCTTCAGCAAGTGTTCCTGCCTCAGGAGGTCGGCCAGAGGGTAGAGTCCATAGAATTCTGCTTCTCTCTGCAGCCTCTGATAGTCTGAGAAATCAGTAGGTAAGGAGACCTGGAGAGTCCTCAAGAAGTCCATGATGTAACTAAACAAAGTTCCATCTCTGTCCACAAAAAACTCTCCATTCACCAGTTTAAATTCCGGGTCATCATTGTTCAACATCCGTGCTAGCCTGGACTCGGGGAACTGCTGCAAGGTGGAAGCCCGGGTTACAAATCTCACACCTCCCACGCTCAGAACGACCACCTCTTGATTACTCATCGCTATCTCAGCCACTCAAGAATTGTAAGTCTCTGATCTACCTGTTTGTGACTTGATCTTTCCTAAACTGCAAGGCATCTGCAGCTGTAAGAACCATTCAGTGCTTTCAGCAAGTGTTTGGAGTGAGGTGTGGAGCAGCGACGGGATTCCCAGGCAACAAAGATGTAAATATCATTTACAGTTTTGTTTGCACGGCTTGGTTGCTTGGAAACTTTGATTCTTGGAATTTAATGTTTTATTTTTTAAATGAACAGCGTGCAAGGACTACTGGAAGACAGTGAATTGACCATCACAACTTACTAAACCTTGAGAGAGGCCATCGATTATCCCCAAAATATGACAGCAGGCATGCATTACGTTTGTTTCCCGGAAATGTCAACTAAATGTTTTCATTCTATATATTGCTGTTCATAGGACCACTGCAAAAAGAGGTTAGATGTGCTTCAAGCAACGTGTTTCAGTACTGTATGCTCTTAAAGAAGGGCGCTTCAGAAAACTCAAGCTTACAGTTCGCTTTAAATCACTGTTATCCTACGGCCAAGTCAATACACTCAGAAAATTCAATTAATTCCTGAAACAAGGTACATGAAAATACAGTAGCAGTAGAAGAGCCTATATATGGTCCAACACTAAAGCACTTCCAAACACCAACAACATCCACACTCCTGTCACGTTACGCACTCTCTTCCAAGGAATCATCCCATCATTTTTCCTGCCTTTTGGAACATGATGTGGAGAGACGCAGAAGGAAAGGAGAGACACTGCCCTGCCTGCCACCTTTGCAGGGCTAGAGCGCAAGCTGCCTTCCTGCTGCTGACCTGTGTGTGCCTTTCACCGCACTAAACTGTTTACATTAAGGCCAAGAAAGTGTGGCTTCAGAGAAACATGGATCTAACAAGACAGCTCAGTTTCCCCAACGATTCGATGCTGGAAAAGTAAACTGCAAAGTACGTACTATCTGCAAAGTACGTACTATCTTGCAGCTTGTTCTCCTCTTATCAACCTCAACCGATTTCTCTTTACCCCTGGAATATATGCCTGCCCTGAAGATGTGTTTTTGTACAGAACATGTAAACAGTATCGAGTATCTACAGTAATCTGAATGCACAGGATAATTACAGTATTTGGTTATGCAAAAAAATACATATATCTATTTCAGTGAGAAGTAACGTCCTCAGATAGAAAGTGGTTCCAGAACGTGAATGATACACTCTGTATTTTGTATCAACAAGCCTCTCAGTATTCTCAATCACAACTGTTCTTCCTCTTTCCTAACCACCTCCCAGTTAAAAATAGGTTTTTTTAAACTATGACCTTTTAGGAAGTGACACTTTTTATCTTATTCTACAATTACATTAACATTAAACTAAGTACACAGTTTGGCCCTGTATTTTGGTAAGAAAAATTATTTACGGTGAATAATAGTCACATAATGACCACTGAAAGAAGAATCCAGAAACAATGTGTTTTTCAAAGCTCCATTTCATCTTCCAGTTTATCAGTGCTCAAACCATGTGAACAGTATGAATGTTTTGGAAACATTTCGAATCTTTGAATGTTTTCACTGGAAGTCTTAAAAAACCAATTAATTTTAAGAAGTTCTATGTTTTCTTCACCAGATCTCTCTTAGTTCTTGTATTTCAGCAGGGACTTCACAACAGTTTATATTTGCACACAAACTGTGCAACATTATCCAGTACAACCAACGTATAGTTTTTACACTTTTCTCTCAGAAGTGAAGCTCCATCTGTCATCTGTTCCCAGTAAAAGACTGCATGATCTGCTATCTCCACTGTATCTGCCAAATAGGACAAGCTAATTGTAAAGAATTGAGATTTCCAGCACTGGAGATTGTCAACGACTGACTCCACAAAGGACATTCTGGTGACAGCAAGAATAAGCAAGCAAATAAGAGAGTTCACTATAAATCTGCGTGAAAAGACCGAGGGAATCTTGAATTTAAGAGTGTTGCTTTCCTGAGGCAAGGAAAGTTTGTCCACATCAACTAGTTTTATTCCATTCCACTGGCTGGTATCAAAGCTCTTCACTGTAGGGCTGATGTCCACACTGGAACAAGGTAAAGGGGTTTCTTTGAGCACCTTGATTTTTTCCCTGAACTCCTGCATCTGTTGCAGAAATATAATGGGTTCAGACACATCTTTGAAGGCCTCTGCGATGTTAAAAGCCATCCGTTGCTCTTGCAGAATTGTTTTCAGTTTATTGATTTCTGGGTCATAGGCCTGCATCACTGCAAGCTTCATGGTCTCAAAGTCAGAGAGAATCTCATTTCGTTTCTGCTCCAGCGTGTGCTGCAGCTTCTCAAAGAACTCCTTCACTTTGTCAGAATCTTTGGTCAGCATCTGCAGAGCTTTCCTCTTACTGGTTTCTAAGGTATCCAGCCGCGAGAGGGCATCTCCACAACGCCAAGTTTCAAAGCCCTGAAACAGGGTTTCAAAAGCCCGCTTCTCCTGGGAATAAGCTTCTTCAATAGAACAGAAAACGTGCTTTGTATGGTCACCACGGGTGGCACATACCCCACAGATCAGCTGCATGTCTGTCCGGCAAAAAATGTTAAGGGGTTGCCCGCTGTGCACTTTGCACACAGGCATTTTCGGAGTTACTTTGATTTTGTTATACTTCTCCACGATACCTTTCAGGGAATAGTTGACTTGCAAGCTGTTGACTCCAGTAACAGGAGTTTCCTTCCTGCATGTAGGGCACTTGAAGGGGGATGGCCTCCAAAGCACATTCCGTACATTTCCCTCAAGAATTCCTTCCAGACACTTTCTGCAGAAGTTGTGTGAACAGGGCAGGACACGAGGATCATCAAACAGGCTACAGCAAATGGGACAGGTGAGATCTTCCTCTAGGAGCTCCATCATGTCCTAGAAAAGAGAAGAAAGATGGCAACGGAACTTAAAAAATTTATTTCTCCTCCAGGGAAACCACGCAAAAACCAATCTCCATCCGAGACATGGCTCAGTGAGAAAAGGATCTACTTTTTTCTCCAGTATCCTTAAGACAGAGCCTCAGCTGGGTTTTTGCAGCCAGTCCAGTTACCTGTGGTATCTGGCCACCAGATGGCAGGCACAAAAACGGCTCATTGTTCAGGCAGAACCATTTTTGGACTCCAGGAGAAATGCTGGAAAAGAAGGCTTGCCAAACCCAGCGAGGACTCTGAATGAAAATAACTCATGTACTCATAATAACAGTTCAAGACTTGCACCGTTCCTCACTGATCCAATACACAGAAACTGGATTTTCACAAAGGATACCCAGCCGACACGCCCTGCTAGGACTCAATTACTCTCTATTTGCTCAACTCATCCAAAGCTTACAGTTTCAAACCCCATACACCGCTACTCTAAGAAGGTGACTGAAAAAGCCCGGCTTCAGTATTGCTTCAGCTACAGAATACGTGATGTGGCGCGCTGCTCTACCTGCAAAGCCAAAGCTGAGTCACCACTCACTTAAAAAGTTAGCTTTTCTCTTGCTACTGCAATATTTTTAAATAACCAAGTGAACGTGTTATTGTTGAGCTATTCAGCACAAAGTTAAAATACTTCAAAGAACAGCTGCCCGTAACCCCTTGATAATTCATCATGAAACAAAACTGTTAACCATTTTTACTCATCCGCAACCTCTGTTTCCAATTCCATTCTCAGAGCATTCACGTCACAGCAGTTTCTTTCTGTGGACAGGACCTACAGGAAGAGGGTTTATCACGTAATCCTTTCTACTGGAAAGTCTCAGTGAATGGACCCAGTGCAATACCCTCCCAGTGCCTCTAACCAAAGCCAAGATCTCAGATGCAGACACCTTATAACTTACAGCACACTCTAAGAAACAAAATAGCTAATAAAGACCAAAATGGGTGACAGTTTGTATTAGCCAAAACTCTCAAGCACTTACTTTTGACCTATAATTAGAAAGACGCTTCCCCTGTATAAATTCCTTCCATATTATACAATATGTATTCATATATATATGTGTAATAAAATTCCTTTTATAAATTAAAAGATGTATCACAAAAAAAGAGCATCAAAGTACTGCTGGGACAGCAAGGCATATGAATGAGCTCTTTTAATTAGTTCTGATGTTATTACTAAGGTTTCTCTCCCCTCAAAGAAATATAAAGTGGAAAATGTGGGAGACAAGAGGAGAGCTGCAAGGGAAGATCCATGCTGCACAGGACAAGAGCAGTAAAATCAATACCACTGATCCAAGGAAAGCAAAGATCACTACAGGGAAGAAAGGCAAGGTCAATTCTGAGTTTCTTTCACGACAGGACCGATACGGTCCCAGCGAGGCTTCACAGTAAAAGCCGTTCTTGAGAGGTGTGAGCAAACCTCCCATGCTTTTCCAGTGAGGAGGAGGAGGAGGGGTATTCTCTGTGCTCATTTGAATAAGGAGAGTTTGAGAAAGTTGCCAGCTTTTCTACTCAGCCTCAGGACTAAGGTCAGAAGAAGCCACCATTACAGCTAGGGACAAAGCCCCAGAGAAAAGATCTAATGACTCCATTTACCACCTAAGGTTTCCTGTAAGACCACAGGTCCCATCCAGAAACTTCATTTTCTGTGAGAAGAAAGTGATTTTGAAGCAGCTCTCAGCGCTAGAACAAGCAATGTTTCTCTTCCACCCTCTTCCTACTGCTAAAAAGAATGGGATGACGGGAAGACGATGATTTTGCCCCTATACTCTGGAGTCTTCCTCTTTATGAATAGCTTTCTCTTTCCAGCTTGTACTCACAGCTGTTAGCCACAGTAGCAGCACAAAGATCAGTTCTGCTCATGTGTTAAGAGGATAATAACTACAAAACTGAAGTGACAGTTCTCCATCTTTTAGTAAGTGGAAATTCACAGTGCTGAAAGTATTTGATCCACCTCCTTTACCGGGGAGGATTTTACTTCTTAGTTAGGGAGCTGGAAAAGCAGCTTTGCATGCCTGACAGTGAGGACAGCAAACCACTGCAGAAAATGCTTACTACAACACGTTCCATCAAAATTGCAGGACAAACATTGAAGACTTTCACGCGCCTAAAAATACAGAAAACATACACAAAAAGCTTTCATGATCCAAATAAAACTGTCCTGTTGCATTCCAACCCCACTTATCCAATGAAATAATTATGCTTTACAAATACAACTGAATTTCAAAACCATTATATGACATCATTAAAAACCTCGGATTTTAAAAAAAGAAATGGGCAAGTCTACGAGCTTTTTTTTTCCGCTCTTACAACACCAGTAACGCCAAACCAAAAATACTGAAAACTTGTATGACTGGTTGCGACAGCTGAACTTCTGTCTTCTTTAGGACACCCATTTCAGAGCGTAAGTTGCCTGTGGACTGAAACATTCCTTTGTATTAGCAACCAGGTATTTGTGTGAGAAACTACAGCAACATTTCAGCCTCTCCAGTGGAAATTTCTCTGTGTAACTTCTGATCCAGGTTTGGATGGCCCTGGAATTCCCCGCCTGTAGCACACGGACTAAATGCACAGCGATTTCTTCCTTCACCTGAGCTACATAAATAAACTCTCTGGGTAGAAACCCAGCAGACATCACCCATCCGAAAGAGCAACTTGCACAGTTTTATCATTAGGAAGAAGAATGGCAAAACAAATCAAACCATAAATGCAAAAACAACCACAGCAGCTTTTTCCCACACTCCAGAGAGAAATTCATTTAGCATGCTTCTCAGCACAGAAGTTGGGTTTATCAGCCAGCAGCAGGCTGAAAGCAAAACCAGAATTTCAACGAGCTTCAAAGAAAACAAAAAGATAGCTCTTGAATTGCAGGTTTCCCGCAATGGCGTGTAAGTATTCTAAATAAAACTTGACCGAGTCGGGCTGCATTTCCACAAGCAGTTGAGCTCGTCGGGAGAGGTCTGGTCTCCCTTCCTTCACAAGGACCCTGGTCCGTGTCAGGACCACCTACGAGCAATTTCACCAGCCTTCCGTCAGGCTGGTGTGTTGAATCAGCCCCAAAAAGGGTCCCACACAGAAAAAGGCAAGAGGAAGGGAGATGGGAAGATGGGAGCTCCTGCTTCCAGCAGCAACGATCTTAACTCTGCTCACCCCATCGAGAGGAACCGCAACCTAATGGAGGGTCAGCATAGATATTTGAACCCGGAGCCCTCGACCCCCAGGTGCAGCAGGTACCCCGGCAGCCAAAAAGAGCTGAGGAAAGCGGCCTGTGCTTTAAACCTGTTATTTCAGGGCCAAAGTTTGTTTTGGTTTGGTTTTTGGGTTTTTTTTTTTTTCCAGCATTACCAGGTAGATCCAGCACGTTCAGCCTTCAGAAAGCTGGAAAGGCCTGCAGAAATAAGCAATTCTGGTTCAGGGCAGTTACAGCCCCACGGACACCGTTTCGCTGACACGGGTGGACAACGCGCCGGGCCCAGGGGCTGCGCCAAGCCCCGCTCCTGTGCTCGCCTCCTTCTCCCTCTGCCCAGGGAGAGGTTCCCTCACTCCTTCTGGTTACAACCCCCCTCCTGCCGGGGGTGGGGGGGGTGATGGCGGGGATATCCCCGAC
>VYZV01005467.1:7857-44941 GCA_013401275.1 Pandion haliaetus | reverse complement strand
GGTCCCGCCAGTCATGGCCGCCTCCGTCTTCTGCTGCTTCTCTTGGTGCAGGGATGGCGGCGCCGGCCACATCCCGCTGAAGGAGATGCCGGCGGTGCATCTCGACACGCAGCGCATGGGGAAGGGGGGCGGGCAGGCCCCGTGAAGGGCTGGGNNGGTGTCACCCGTGAGGGGGGCGGTCGGTCGGGGTTGTCCGTCGGCGGGAAGCTCGAAGGCGGAGCTGGATGCGGTGTAAGCGTAAGGGCCCGAGGGGGAATGTGCGCCTGGCCTTACAGTTCATTTTCTCGGGGAGGGGCGCCGGGAAAGTCTCTTTTTGGCTACTTCTAAAGGATTTGGCAGTTTTCAGGAAAAACAAAACAAAACAAAAAAGCTGAAGCTTGTCAGCAGAATGAGTGCGTGGGGGTCTGCTTCGGTCTCAGAGGGGATGTCTGAGGGGGGCTGAAGGCCTTGGTCAGGTTAGGCGAAGGAGGGTTGTTCAGAGCAGAGGGGGTGAGTTATGGGAATGAAAACGCGGAAGGATCCAAGCGATACGGAGTCTCGTCCATCCTGCTCGTTGTGCGTCATCCTTAGGATGAGCTGGCCACAAAACCGTGCCCGAGCTTTGCTTGCGGAGAGGAGTGATCTGGGTCAGCTGCAGCAGAGCCGGGGAAGGAGCTAGGAGGAAAGCAGTGTGGCCGATCCAGGCTCAAGTGCGATTATTAGCCTGGTTTTGTTCAGTTGTATCAGTGGACCTTGCATGTCTCCCGTGTTCCTGACCATGACAACAGTGCCTAAAGATGAAGTCTTCCATTGCAGAAGCAAAAGGTAGCAGAGGACTTTTTCTCGCTGTATTGGCAGGCATGTTTCTAATAAAACATTTTTTCAGAGAATAATTAAACACCTTGCAATTCCATCAAACTTTTCTACCTGATGTGCCTTCCTTTCTCGTTGCAGAATTTTTTTCTCCAGTGTGTAGAGACAGGGTACAGGGCTTTGGTCTCACAGTGAACCTTCTCTGACTAAATTGTAAGTTACGCTTCTGATGTGGCTGAGCAAAGGTTGTAATCGGCATGGTGCCGTAAAACCCAAGAGGCGAAATTAGAGCAGCATCTAGATCTTCAGTAAATGAACCCTAGTTGAAAGATGAGCTAGCCTGTAAATGGCCTTCCTTTTCTTACTTCAAAGCGTGGACCATCATCATAATTCTCACAGACTAATGAAGCTCTTACTTGGGGCAGAAAGAAAAAAAAAACCTCTTCTGAATGTTTAGGGCTTTTAAGGGCTGCTTCCAGACTCTAAAAATGTTTTGAAGTTTTGTGGTTTTTTTTCTTCTTGCAGGAACAGATGTTGTCATTGTTAAAAACGGCAGAAGAATATGTGGCACAGGAGGCTGCTTAGCCAATGCACCTTTGCATCAGAACAAGAGCTATTTTGAGTTTAAAATCCAGTCCACAGGTTAGTCAGCAAAAATATACAACTTTAAACTTGGAAGGTATGTCAGATTGCCTGCTGGTGGTCACATCTCAAATACCGAGCACCTGCGTCTTTCTAATTGCATCCTTGAACTTGTGAATATTGGGAGAGTTTTATAAGTTGTTGTTGTGTAAAACCATATTTGTTTTTTGTTTTTTGTTTTTCAATTGTGGCTCTGAAATACTAAAAAGAATGGTAAGTATATTACTAAAGGAGTGGAAATACTAAAACACCATATTGTTTTGTATGCTGTTATATGCATGTTTTTCAGTTAGCATTTTTTAGAAATGTTTTTTGGTAAATAAATGCTTATGACCACATAAAACACTGTAGCTATGAAGTTTTTTTTTTTTAAATGGTGGCGTTTATCCACCAATATTTGTAGCTATTTGTCTACCTTCATTTGCTTTTAACACGCACTGTGTTTGCCCAAGCAAGGGTGACACTCCTTGTGCTACACTTTGCTCTTCAGATCAACTGTGCAGCACTTATTCTGACACCACCTTATCAAGAGGAGCCTTTCAGCACCCTGTTCCTTTATTTCATTTGCACAGATCGAATGCAAGGCAGAGGAAAGTGAACGAAATTTAGAAGCATTATGCTTTTACTAATATGGTCAGCTTCAGTAGTACAGAGCACGCTCCAGCCTTGCCTGTATTCTAACATTAAAAATCAGCCTGTATTTTTAAAAACAACAGACACTGTGAAAATGAAGCTGTTCTTTCCCTAAGTGTGTAGGGGGAGGGAAGAAGAAGGGAAGTGTTAGTCCAGAGACAGGCCTTACGATACCAGCTGGAGCTTGAACCCGGTGCTTTTTGGATAAGGGTTGTTTCCATTCAGTTGGATTGGAGTGCAGGCAGCATGAACACAAATCTGTCCAAAACACCTTGCAGTCAAACCAGCTGTTAAGTTTTAAAGCATACGTAAACCCCAGATCAGTCTTAACTCGGCAATTTTAGTGTCCTTTCTGCTGGGGGAAGAATCCACTGCAGCCGTTGTTCGGATACGGTCATTCACACAGATACGGTATCCATGTTCTTATACTTCAGAAACACAGGGCTCCTGGTCCCTGTGAGCCGTGTCTCGCCTATTCCTGTGCCCCAAGGCAGGAGAACTGTAGATCGCTTAACTTAAAACTTCGATTCCCAGAAGCGTCCCTGCGCAATCTATTAGGGGTCACCTATGGGGTCACCCTGACTATTGGAAAGTTTTCTGAAGTCTAATCTGAATCTTGTTCACACTCTTGTCCTTTTCGTTCTGGGCATGTAAGTATTAGAATAAATTGTTCAGCAGTTCTGTCTTTTTTAAACTAATTATATTTTTGCCTCATTTTAGTGTTCTGTAGATTAAAGAGTACCAGGTTGGGTTTTTTTCATTGTCTCCTTAGAGATGATGTTTTTACACTTTTAATTGCTTTTGTTGTTTCTTCTAGAATCTCTCTAATTGACCTAATTAGTCTTGAGGTATGATGCTTAAAATGGATGCTCTGCTCCAGCTGCAGCAGCAGTAGACGTCCTTCATCTGCTGTACATACAGTATGTCTGCTTTATACATGCCATACATCCAGAAGTTTTCCACAACAGCAGGGCACAGACTCATGTTGCACAGGTGGCCTGTGATAACCCCCAAGTTATATTCTATGAAGTGGTTGCCAAGCCACTATTGTATTTGTGCCACTTACTATTCCCACTTACCTGCTGTTCTTCGTAACGCAGAAAAAGCAAATGCATTTTCCTTATTTCAGCCCTTTTAACCAATTTGTCAGGATCACTTAAAACTTGAGAGGCCTCTGAAGAGCTTGCAGTCCTGTCAGGTTGGTATTGGCAGCACATTTAATAAGCACATTGTCACGTTATCCAAGTCATTGACGTGAAATACGGAACAGTATCTGACCTTGTGCATTCAATGCAAAGCCTCAAACCCTGTTTGAGTCATCTTTTTTGATTTGACACGGTGCTACTGATGAGTAGTCCTGGAATACAGTTTTCTAACCAGTTGTGCATTCATTTTGCTGTAACTGTCTAGACCATGTTTTCATAATTTGGTTATCTCAATGCTGTATGAGTTTCAAAAACATTACCAAATCAAGATGTATCGTATTTACAGTTTCTTCTTTTTCCTTAAGACTAGTCTAACCCACTGCAAAAGCAAATGGTGTTGTTCACAAATCCATGCTAGCTGGGTTTATTTTTTACGTCCTCCTACAGTCTCAGAGTTTGTTTTCAGTATTTTTCTGGGAATAAAAGTTAAGCTAAGTGGTTACAATTCTCTGGACCCTTCTTTTTCAGGATAGATGCTGTTTATCTTCAGTCTCTTGTGACTGCTTGTACTGGGTCTGGCCAGGATGGAGTTAGTTGTCTTCATAGCAGCTCCTATGGTGCTGTGTTTTAGATTTGTGACCAAAACAATACTGATAACACACTAATGTTTTAGCTGTTGCCGAGCAGTGTTGGCACAGCATCAAGGCCTTCTCTGTTTCTCACTCTACCCCTCCAGTGAATAGGATTGGGGGTGCACAAGGGGTTGGGAGGGAATGCAAGCAGTCGTATGACCTGAGCTACCCAAAGAGATATTCTGTGCCACATAATGTGACACGTGGCAGCAAAAGGGAGACAAGGGGATTGAGGGAGGTTAGCCATCTTTTGCTTGGGAATTGGCTGCGCAGCGGTCTACCCATGGGAGGTGGTGAGGGATTGCCATTGCATCACTTTGTTTTGTTTTGTTTTCTTTTCTTTTTTTCACTTCTCCTTTGCCTATTAAACAATTTTTATCTTTACCTGCAAGTTTTCTTGGTTTTACTCTTCCTGTGCTCTTCTCCATCCCACTGGGGCCTGTGGGGGGGAAGTGATTGAGCAGCTGGGTGGTACTTAGCTGCCTACCAGGGCTAACCCACGATAATCCTGGTATTTCCAAGACACATTTACTGGTAGGACCGCCATGGCACTAGTTAAAAACACATTCTTTTTGCTGTCCTGCTTCAGTCAGATAGTTTTCAAAATAATGGTTCTTTTTTCTTACCACGTTAATATCATGTTTTAGGGATTTGGGGTATTGGAGTTGCAACCCAGAAAGCAAACTTGAATCAAATTCCACTTGGTCGAGATGTCCATAGCCTGGTGATGAGAAATGATGGAGCTCTCTACTATAACAACGAGGAGAAAAACAGACTACCAGCAAACAACCTTCCTCAGGAGGGCGATGTGGTGGTGAGTTTCTTAAGGCTTCCTTAATTCCCCAGCTGTTCCCAGATTCCTCTTACTTACAGCGCTGTGGTCAGACTGACTGTTTCAGTCAAATTTTTCAGCTTGCATCTCCCGGTTTGGAAAGTGCCGATACAAACTCCCGTTGTGTTTGAACGGATCAGCAGCCTGGGTATCAGTGGACTTTATTCTCAGCATTGATATGTTTCTGAATGAGGGACAGGCTTTGCCAGTGTTTGAAAAGGAGCCTCTAATGCTCTGCTGCAGTCTGGTTGCGGTATCTACCTGACGGGTAACTCCTATCACAAGGGATCCTCTTGTTTGAGATGGGACCTTCCTGAACAAATAAGGTGCTGAAATGCATTACATAGCTGTGCACCATGCCCAGCTGAACTCAAGATCCCGTAGCTAACTGGTTAATGATTAGAAGGACAAAGCTGAGCAGAGATAGGTCCTGGGTGTTAAATTAATTGTATTTTTAGCCAAACTTCTGTAGGGAAGGAGAGATACTAAGTGTGTGGGGGGCTAATGCTGACTGGGAAAGTGATTAAGGATGAGAGCAAGTGGAGAATCTTAAGATTTTTTTTGTATCTTGCTATTCCAGGTTTCTCAAAACATCTCTAAGTGCCTTTGTTCAAAGGGTTGTGTTCTATTGCTGTCATTTTCTCAATGTCCTGTTAGAGATTTATTTTCAAAAATACATGGGAGCAATGCAATGAAATTTAAACCATTTATCACCACTACTTTTTCCTGTTGGGAAACCTTGCCTCTATATAGCAATGGTTAGAAATTTCATCTTTAGAAGCCCAAACTGCTAAGGTTAATGCCTCCATCCTTTACCCTCAGATACTACATTATTCTTCTCATCCCGTTCTGAAATTGGTTTTTTGGAGGGTTGCAGACTGTTTCAGGGTTTCGTCAACCTATGTAGTCTGAACAGCTTCAGCTGATCACAAAAAAGTAGCCAATGTGTTACTGCTAACTCCCCAGTTCTCATAAATTTCAATTAATTTTGTTCTGTCACGAAAATAGATTTCTGAAGTACTGAACGACAACGCAAATTGTCACACTCAGCCATACCAAAACGGAGAAAAATCATTTAGCGAACAAATAAGTAATTTATTACCTTGTTAGTGTTTGCTTTCTGCTCTGTGGTTAGCATATTTATAGCATTGTGTATGAAACCAAGGTCTGTTGCTGCTGGCAGAGTAAATGAGCTGAGAGAGGTTTCCATATGGAAGTATGGACAGATAAACTTAATTCATAGCATCACTCTTTATTACAGTTATTTCCTTGAGGAGATATAAACGAGAAGACTGCAAACTGCTTAATATTCACAATCATTGAAAATTTTGTGTTTCTTTAACAGGGTGAAGAATAGGTTGGAAATTTGTATTGTGAACTTAGTAAGGTGCAGTGTGCAGTACTGTGCTGCATCCAAATTGAATGAGCGTTAAGGAATCCTGAGTATTTGAAAATACAAATGTTACTGGTCATTTATTAACTTCTAGTCCTTTGCAGGAATATTTCAAGTGAGGTTTTCTAGGATGCTGCAGTTTGCATAATGGTGTTAGAATTTGCCTGTGGCTAAGCAAGCTAAATTAAGTAGCGATCCTATGTGTATAAATTTATTGATGATTTTTGTTAATTTTCTGTACTTTGTAGGGCATTACATATGACCATGTAGAATTAAATGTATATTTAAATGGGAAGAACATGCATTGTCCAGCTTCAGGAATCCGCGGGACTGTCTATCCAGTGGTCTATGGTAAGTGAGAGATTTTCAAACTGTTTCACAGTATGGACAATATTTTTGTACCAAGTCTGTCTTGTGAGCAGTGTATGCTGCTTCTCACTTAAATGGAGCACAGATCAATCATTTATTTTTGGCAACTACAACAATAAAGTGCATGAAAATACAAACCTAGGGAAATACAAAAGTGTATTTTGGCCTCATTTTTAATGCTGCTTAATAGCAAGGAAAAAAAGCACCGCTTACTGGCTACTGACAGTGTCCACATCCAACAAGCTGGGGAGTTACTGCACGCGGTCTAAAAATCGCCAGGTAAAAAACAACTGTGAAGCAGATGAAAAAAAGAAAAACAACAAATCTGAACTAATGTAGACTTGTGGGCTAATCTGATTTATCTCTGAAGCTTGGTATTTAGGCCTGTTAATTTCACATACTTCATAAATGCATTCAGTGTTAAATACGAATAGATACCGAACTGCTGTTTGTATTTTCTTATGGGAGTAATAACCTTAATGTATTACTAGTACAGCTGCTTGCTGTGTAATGGTACAGCTCTTTGCTGCTGTACCAAATTGATGCTCAGTTTTGAAACTCATCAATTGGCGAGCGAATTGTGGTAGCTGTTTCACCAGCAACCATCAGTACACCACAGCAGTTTTGAACAAGAAACAAATACCATATCCAGTTAATCCCTGCATAGGCAGCTTAAGAAAGAATTTATGAATTATGGAAGCTGGCGTTTGGCCAAGGCATGTGTTAACAATTTACTCTCCCAGAACTTGGCGGGGGTTTTACAGTTCCCAAGTAGTCAGAATTCTGTTTTAACATCTCATCTGAAAGGCAGCACTTCCCCTAGCTCAGTGCAGAATCAGCGCTATACTCTGGGTTGGCTTGTTGCTCCCAGCAAATGATAACTGCTCGTCGGATTCCCTGTTATTACACCTACAGCCATCACCAGCTTATCTTTATTCCTGTGTGAGCTTCATCTAAGTAGTAGCCTCTTTGAAAATCACTTTGCTCTTGAGATACCATTAGCTATGTGACGTGGATAATTCTTTCATTTCATGGTTGATTCCTAATGAACTGTTGGCATGTTCCCATTTATTTCTTGATACGCTGGTAATACTGAATTTTATGAACAGGAAGAAAATACTCTAGATGCATTGTAAAGCCTTTGAAGTCTATAAATATAGCTGACAAACATCTTTCCAAGCTATTAGAGTGGAAATTGGTTTATGTGGTCATTTTGTGCTGGGTTCTTAAGCCACATGATGGCGCTGCTAAAATGCTGTGGCAGACAGTAGCTGCCCTGCAGCACTGCGGGATCTCCTTGTGCAAAAAGCTTCTTGAGCAGCAGGAGGGGAGTTGCGGTGCGATAGTTGATTGTTGCATCTTCCCTATATTTTGGAAATGGTGTTCTAAAGCATGAAGAAGGCAGGTTGCTTTCAGAAAACATTTGGTGGCATGTTAGCCTACTGTAAATCAACTTTTTCTCTGACTGAAGAAGTTCCGTGCCTGGGGAATGCAGTGACCTTTTATTGCCAGGCTCTTATTATCATATTCCACAAGTGGGCATAATTTCATTGTAATTATCATGTCTCCTACATATAGCTATAACAACTGAAGTCTGCAAATTGCTTTTGTGTGGTTTTACTTGGTATAAACTTTAACTATAACTATACATGCCCTTAATTTAATGTGAACTTCTACTCACGTGAAAGGATTTGACTGTAGAGAAGAGAGTTTCTTAAGCATTTACCCTATCCATAATTCAGACTAGAACTATAGATACCTTTTTAAAAGAAACATGATAGAGCAGGCAAACAAGGTGTCAGGCTTGAAAATGTAAAACAGAGAAATGGACTTAAAGGTTGTTCCCTACAGCAGCTGTACCTCAGGTACTGTTGAGGAAGTGAGATGCAAGCACCGTGTAAGTAGTACAGAACTGTATAAATATACTAATAGGAGTTTTAACTGAGCCTAGGAGGGAAAAATTCCTACCTTGGCTCTGAGATACCTAAACTCCAAACCAAAATATGGAGTTGAAGCTTTTCGGGTTTGATCTAACGCTGCTAGTGTACCAGGTTCTTCTTGGAAGAAGTTGTCTTTGAAAGAGGTCTTGCTTTTCTGACTGCTTGGGTTTTTCAGCGTGCTAATGCAATACATGAAAGCTTTGCTCTGAAAATCCTCAGCAGTTTCTTTTTTATATTCTACATTGAAGGTAGTAACAAAGAGTCCAAAACTGGGAGAGGTACTGTAAAAAACCATTAACTTCCAACTTAAAGAAGCAGAGAAGCTCTCTTTGGATCACATGCTAAAACAGATGGTCTGACACCAACCATTACAGCCATCTGAAACCTTGTAAACCTCCAGAAAAATCATCGCTGACAGCTGACACTCCAGCAGAATTGGGAAGTGGATAGAAAAATATGCAGCTGAGGAGGTGACAGCCCTGCAATATGTATCTGGTAGTGTCCTTAATCTGTAGATTTCCAGAGAAATAGAGTAGAAAATTTGGAGGGAGTTGCCTGAGGCCCTGCTAAAACTCCCAGTGAAATCGGAGGTTGCTTTCTCATTGACTTCACCAGGGACCATTACCGACCAAAGTAAACAGCAGAAAAGAGAGATGATTTGCTCTGCTCGGGTGTGTGTGTAGGGCTTTGGCAAATTTGTTGAAGAGATTTCTTTTAATTGTATTGAATATATGTAGCTGTTGTATTGGAGAATATTCTTCATGGTTTGAGCACAGTCTATAATCGAGTAAGATGGTGTAATAGAGGATCAAACTGTAAGCGTTCCTCCACTAATTCCTTCTGTTTGGTTTTCTTCTGCAGTTGATGACAGCGCCATTCTGGATTGTCAGTTCAGTGAATTTTATCATACACCTCCACCAGGGTTTGAAAAGATCCTCTTTGAGCAGCAAATCTTCTGAATGTCTTCATACTGAAAACTTGCACCCTGCACTGTTACAAAAGCTTTGTCATCTTAAATAAAGCTTCACTTTACTTTTAGGAAACGTATCTGTATTCTTAGTAAGTACTTGTGGCTGTTGTCTGCAGAGTTAATATGTTAACTGCAACGCCAGGTAACTGTGTTGCAAATACGAGATTCCTGGCAACGTTTTGTGGTTGAAAATGAGTGTTTTGGGGCAGGGTTTTTCTCTGATGTGTACTTGATGCGTAAGGAGACTAAGGGACTTTATTGTCATCAGTATTACATTCAGTCTTTTGAATAAACTGGAGCCCTGTAAAGCAAATGGTTCTTATGCATATGATAGCTATGGAGATGGATAGTTCTGATGATTTTTTTTTTTCCCCCCAACTTTTTTCACGCAGAAGTTACGTACTTTGTTTCAAGGAAGCACCGTGTTTCTAGTCTGTCGTTCCGAGTTGCGGTGTCCCAGTTGTGCACAATGACCAATAATACGATGGCATAACTAGCAGCTAGATACTTTTTTTTTTTTGCAAGGTGTAATTTAATCCATTCCCTCAATCTTAGACCAGCAAATATAACTTTATCTAATTCTCCTAGCTTTTATTTTGCTTTTATTGCAAATAATAGGACAGTTTCTAATAATACTTTTTTGTTGAACCTTAAATAGTGAACCTGAACGCTACCTGTGTTTTTGAGGACCACCATGCTGTGTTACGCTGGTATGAGAGTAAGTACAGTTCACTCAGCTTGGGTATGCAAAGAGCCAGGTGAAGGGTATGAGATGTTATGGTGAAGCCTTACATCTAAACTGTAAATTAGATTATTCTTTTATGGAATAGCGTATTTAATTTCTTTGTGAATCATTTATAAATGATTAATGGCTAAGACATTGTTCTAAAATGTGATGCCCTTGGATATAAATTGTGAAATGCTTTTTTCCGCTATTGTCATATTTAATATACTTCCTAGAAGAATTTTTATTGTAAAGAAAATCTTCATACTGGATGTCTGGTTTTTGGTTTTGGCTCTTCCTGGGTTAATGCATTTGCATAAATGAATGATTTTATTTAAATATTTTTAGAAATTATCTGATTCTGAAATTTTCAAATACAAACAGCTTTCTCAAAGCCTTTCACCTTATGATTTTCTGCATCTCTCTTTTCATTCTGAGTGGCCCATGTTTTCCTTCCTTTTAGCCCGGCTATCACATGACAGCGTTGGGTAGAACTTTTCAACCTGAAAGGAATGATGCCCTTGTCAGCATTCTGGTATAAAGCTCGGGAGATTAGAGTGCAGTTTTATCGTCTCCCCTTGAAATCTGCTCTGCTTTGCTGTGGGCAGATCCGTAATTAAGTTAAACAAAATATTCCTATGTTTTGTTTCAGTTTCCCCAGTAGACATGGGAGCAGCTGTCCCTGCTAGGGCAGAGCCTTCTGGGGGGGGGGGTTGACCCTGGCTGCATGCTGGTGCCCCCCAAAGCCGCTCTGTCACTCCGCTCCTCAGCTGGACAGGGGAGAGAAAATAGAACGAAAGGCTCGTGGGTCGAGATAAGGACAGGGGGAGATCACTCACCAGTTACCGTCACGGGCAAAACAGACTGGACTTGGGGAAATTAGTTTAATTTATTGCCAATCAAATCAGAGTAGGGTAATGAAAAACAAAACTAAATCTTAAAAACACCTTCCCCCCACCCCTCCCTCCTTCCCAGGCTCAACTCCACTCCCGGATTCTCTACCTCTCCGCCCCCCCAGCAGCACAGGGGGACAGGCAATGGGGGTTGGGGTCAGTTCATCACACGTTGTCTCTGCTGCTCCTTCCTCCTCAGGAGGAGGTCTCCTCGCTCTTCCCCTGCTCCACCGTGGGCTTTCCACAGGGTCACAGCCTCCTTGGGGCATCCCCCTGCTCCGGCGTGGGGTCCTCCCCGGGCTGCAGGGGGACAGCCTGCTTCACCATGCTCTTCCCCATGGGCTGCAGAGTTGTTGCTCTCACGTATTCTCTGGCTGCAGTTGTGCAGGTTTTTCCCCCTTAAATCTGTTCTCCCAGAGGCACTACCACCATCGCTGATGGGCTCGGCTTTGGCCAGCGGCGGGTCTGTCTTGGAGCTGGCTGGCATCAGCTCGGTCGGACATGGGGGAAGCTTCTAGCAGCTTCTCACAGAAACTGCCCCTGTAGCCCCCCTGGCTCCCAAAACCTTGCCATGCTTCCACGCAGACTGAGCTTCAGATGGCCGACGCAGCCCTCCAAGTCCCAGGTTGCAGGGAGTGCCTGGGACCTCCCTCCAAGGCCAGGAGAAATGGCCCCCTCTCCTTCAGGAGGTGTGCTGTCTTGGAGAAGCTGTGCTGCCAACTGGAGGAGTTACAGGAGGAAGTGAGCAGGCTGTACCACATCAGATAAGAGGAAAGGGAGATAGACAGGATCTTCTCTGAAACTTAGCAGCTTGGAGAGCCCATCTGCAACAGGGAAGCAGGCAGTATCTACCTCGCACTATCAAGGTAACCAAAACCTCTGGAGAAGGGGAAGGATGGAAGCTGGTGACTTCTGGCACTAAGAGGGAGGTTCCTGCCTCACCTAAGGGCTTAAAACTGCAAAATATGTTCACTGCCCTCAAAGTTGAAGAGGAGCTAGATGTGCCTTCTAGTAAAGAACCTGGTCCACCTAACCCTAAACCATGCAAGACTTAACCAGGAATAAATGGCGAGTCACCGTAATGGGTGACTCCCTGCTGCAGGCACCCATCCGTCAACCCAACGAAACATCTGGAGAGGTTTGCTGCCTTCTGGGGGCCAGGACGTGGGATGTTGTGGAGGAACTACTGAAGCTTGTCTGGCCCTCTGACTACAACCTCCTGCTGTTACTCCATGTGGGTGCAAATGATACTGCCAGGGGAAACCTGGACAGTATCAGAAGTGACTACAGAGCTCTGGGGGTGGTAGTCATGGGCATGGGGGCCCAGGTGGTGGTCTCACTCTTGCTGGTGAGGGGAAGGGGAGTGAGGAGGAGGACACTAATAGAGCAAGTCAATAATTAGCTGCAGAACTGGTGTTGGCAACAGGGTTTTGGGTCCTATGACTGCGGGACACTGTTTGCAGATCAGCGTCTGCCTGGGAGAGGTAGGATCCACCTCACGAAGTGGGGCAAAGCTGTTTTTGCCAACAGGATGGCCGACCTTATTAGGAGAGCTTTAAACCAAGAATGACGGAGGAGGGAGAGAGTGACGGAGTGATGGACAGGTTCACCAAGCAAAGGGCATGGGTGGTGTGATGGGAAGGCGTCGCAAAATCAACAAAATGGCTTTTAAGCAGGGTCACTTCCAGCGCTTGCACGTAAGCAAGGAAGTGCCTACGAGGCACCCTTAGGGAGAAATGCCCAAACCCTTTCGAGGAAGTCAACGTGCTATGGTGCCTCTGTGACGTGTCAGTATGCTAATGCACTCGGAATGGGGAATAAACGTGGTAAGTTAGAGATCTGTGTGCAGTTGCAGGGCTACAGTCTTACCGGGATCATGGAGACATGGTGGGATGGCTCCCATGACTGGAGTGCTGCAAAGGAGGGATACAGGGTCCTCAGGAAGGACGGGCTGGGAAGATGAGGAGGGGGAGTTGCCTTTTATGTTAGAGAGCAGCCGGAGCGCATGGAGCTCTGCCTGGGGATGGATGAGGAGCCAACTGAGATCAGTGTATGGGGTAGGATTAAAGAGGACAGGTAAAGGTGTCATTATAGTGTTGTAGGCCACCTGACCAGGAAGAACAAGTGGATCAAGCCCTCTGTAGACAGTTAGGAGCAGCCTCAAGTTTGCAGGCCATGGTGCTCATGGGGGACTTCAACCTCCCCGGTATCTGATGGGGGGTAATACAGCAGGACAGAAGCAATCCAGGAGGTTCCTGGAGTGTACTGATGATAACTTCCTCCTCCAAGTGATAGAGGAGCCAACGAGGAGATGTGTTCTGCTGGACCTCATACTCGCCAACAAGGA
This sequence comes from Pandion haliaetus, assembly GCA_013401275.1. NCBI lineage: Eukaryota > Metazoa > Chordata > Aves > Accipitriformes > Pandionidae > Pandion > Pandion haliaetus. The sequence continues at coordinate 31,629 of VYZV01005467.1, read as the reverse complement.
GGGGCTTGTTGGGGATGTGAAGGTCAAAGGCAGCCACAGCTGCAGTGACCATGAGATGGTGGAGTTCAGGATCCTGAGAGCAGGGAAGAGGGCGAAAAGCAAGCTCACAACCCTGGACTTCAGGAGAGCAGACTTTGGCCTCTTCAAAGATCTGCTTGGAAGAGCCCCATGGGATAAGTCCCTGGAAGGAAGGGTGGCCCAACAAAGCTGGTTAATATTCAAAGATCACCTCCTCCAAGCTCAAGAGAGTTCCATCTTAGTGAATAAATCAGGCAAAACCACCAGGAAGCCTGCGTGGACGAACAAAAGAGCTCCTAGCCAAACTCAAACCCAAAGAGGAAGCATACAGAGGGCAGAAGCAAAGACAGGTAACTTGGGAGGAATACAGAAACATTGTCTGAGGATCCAGGGACAAAGTTAGGAAAGGTAAAGCCCAAATTGAATTGAATCTGACTAGGGATGTCAAAGACTACAAGAAGGACTTTTATAGGTACATAGAAGACAAAAGGAAGAGTAGGGAAAAGGTGCACCCATTGATCAATGAGGTGGGGGATCCAGTGACACAGGCTGTGGAAAAGGCTGAGGTACCGAGTACCTTCTTTGCCTCAGCCTTTACCAGCAAGATGAGCCTTCAGGGATCCCAGAGGCTGGGGGAAAGGTTAGAGCAAGGAAGAGGCACCCTTGGTGGAAGAGGATCAGGTCAGGGAATACTTAAGCAAACTGAACATCCAGAAGTCCATGGGCACTGATGGGATGCACCCACAAATGCTGAGGGAGCTGGCTGATGTCATTGTGAGGCAAGTCTCAATAATCTTTGACCAATCATGGTGACTGGGAGAAGTGCCTGAAGACTAGAGGGAAGCAGATGTCACTCCTGTTTTCAAGAAGGCTAAGAAGGAGGACCCAGGGACCTACAGGCCGGTCAGCCTCACCTCGATCTCTGGGAAGGTGATGTAGCAGTTAATCCTGGAAACCATTTCCAGGCACATTCAGGACAAGAAAATAATCAGGAGTAATCAGCATGACTTCATCAAGGGGAAGTCATGCTTGACCAACCTGATAATCTTCTATGATGAAATGACTGGCCTGGTAGATGAGGGGAGAGCAGTGGATATTATCTACCTCAACTTCATTAAGACCTTTGATACTGTCTCCCGTAAGAAGCTTATAGACAAGCTGTTGATACATGGGCTGGATAAGCAGACGGTGAGGAGGACTGAAATCTGGCTGAATGGCCGGGCCCAGAGGGTGGCGATCAGTGGCACAAAGTTTAGTTGGAGGCCAGTAACTAGCGGTGTAGCCCAGCGGTCAACAGTGGGTCCAGTCGTGTTTAACATCTTCATTAACGGTCTGGATGATGGGGTAGAGTGTACCCTCAGCAAGTTTGCAGATGATACCAAACTGGGAGGAGTGGCGGATAGGCCAGAGGGTCGGGCTGCCATCCAGAGGGACCTTGACAGGCTGGAGAAATGGGCTGACAGGAACATTGTGAAGTTCAGCAAGGAGAAGTGCAAAGTCCTGCAGCTAGGCAGGAACCACCCCAGGCACCAGTACATGCTGGGGGCTGTCCAGCTGGAAAGCAGCTTGGCAGAAAAGGACCTGGGGGTCCTGGTAGACACCAAGTTGAACATGAGCCAGCAATGTGCACTTGTAGCAAAGAAAACGAGTGGTATCCTGGGCTGCGTTAGCCAAAGTATTGCCAGCAGGTCAAGAGAGGTGATCCTTCACCTCTGCTCAGCACTGGTGGGGCTACACCTGGAGTGCTGGGTCCAGTTCTGGGCTCCTTGGTATGAGAGACATGGACATACTGGGGAGAGTCCAACAAAGGGCCCCAAAGATGATGAAGGTACTGGAGCACCTCTCCTATGAGGAAAGGCTGGAAGAGCTGGGACTGTTGAGCCTGGAGAAGAGAAGGCTCATGGGGATCTGATCAATGTATATAGATACCTGAAGGGAGGGTGCAAAGAAGATGGAGCCAGGCTCTTTCCAGTGGTGCCCAGCGTCAGGACCAGAGGCAGTGGGCTCAAACTGAAACACAGGAGGGTCCCTCTGAACATCAGGAAACACTTCTTACTGTGAGGGTGACTGAGCACTGGCACAGTTTGGCCAGACTGGCTGTGGAGTCTCCATCCTTGGAGATAGATACTCAAAAGCCAACTGGACGTGGTCCTGGGCAACCGGCTGTGGGTGGCCCACCTTGGGCAGGGGGGTTGCACCAGCTGACCTTCGGAGGTCCCTTCCAACTTCAACCATTCTGTGTTTCTTCCTTGAGGTGATGTTGCTATACTAGTTGACACATACCATAATGTTTCTGTAATTCAGTTTGTCAGCTCTTCAAATTTGAAATTATTTTATATACATACATATATATTCATGTAAAAAAGGAAAGGGAAGGCGTGTGTCCTTTTTCCTTTTGATATCGTTCAACAATGCCTTCAACAGTGGTTCTTTGCCATGAAAGACTAATGAGATGAAAGTGCTTCTTGTGGAATTATATTTCTCATGTTTGGGGGGAAAGGAGGAAGTATTTAAAGAAATTCTTATCACTTTATCTAACTGCATCCAGCAAACAACTTTTTTTAAAGTCTGCTGTGTTTAAGAATGTTTACCAGTAAAAGTTGCTACCTTGAGCTTAATGTAGACTTGCTTTAAAACACAGAGAAGGCTGTCTTCTTCAAAGTTGGTGTTTGAAATGGAAAACATTTTGGTAAATATAAAATACACAAAATAGGTGCTAAATTCACCAAGAATATGAAAAGAGCCTGCTTTTATAGCTCGAAGTTGCTCGTTTCCCATCTTAGAGTAAGATGCATTTGTAATGCTGCGCAATGTAACTACACCTCTTGTGTAAAAATCAGAAAACTCCTGGTTCTGTAACTGGTGGCACCGGGAAGCTCTATAAAATAAGGGGGGGGAGGGGTGAATAAAAGATTATTACCATCTATTTATCAAAATGGAAAGAGAGCAGAGTTTTCACCTGAAAAATAAGTTTTGTAGTGAGAGTTCATAAGAGAAGCAAGGATACAGTTAACTCCGTTGCACAGGTGAGAAGATGGGCCACAGAAATAGAATGGGAAGTAACCTGTGTCTCGGCATGTCATTTCAGCGTGTTTTCCCAGATGTTTGTTTTCCCAGTCCCAACTTTGCCCAGAGAAATGAGATGCAACACCTGCTTCTAAAAGTTGCACTAGATAGTCATTTTCAGTTAAGATTTAGCAATATATTTGCTAGTAGCAAATTTGTTTTAAGAAGAATGAATCATGCTTCCCAGTGAAATGGTTGAGGTATTTCCACTAATTGTTTGTACCCAAATGTTTTCTTAATCTTTGAACGTTACAATTTGGACACCCTATCTCTTTGAGTGCACAACTTTGTATTGACTAATCCTGTATGTTTTCTGAGTCCGTTTGAGATTATACTGTGGTGGCAAGTTATGAAGTCTGAACCAGACTTTATTTGCGCATCCACAAATCAAACTGACAGGGCACATAATACAGGTTGCATATAGATCAGTCGAGTTGTTATAATACTGGAACTATTTATGGTGCTTCAGGGATAGAAGGCGGCAGGTAGTACTATTCCAAGGAGCTTAAAATCCTAATTAGATACTATAAAGCTAGAACTAGCTGTCAAGAATTGCCTGTAAAGGTACTCTTCCACAAAAAAAATTATGCCAGGATACGGTAACATAGATGCTCTGCAAAGAGAAACTTTGTGATGTGCATTGGGTCCCTTAAATCCCCTTGAGAGCAGTTCTGCTCCCAGGCCTACAAAGAGCATTCAGAGATGGCAAGACATGCTATTCAGGTGCAAGTGTTCATGAGAATACAGACTTCCATGAGCATGCACGCCGTTTTTCCTTTCTGCAGGCTTTCTTGGGAATGCGTTGCCATGCATACAGCTGTGTGCAAAACCAGTAGAAGGAACAGGGTCCTGGTAATTGACGTGAATTTCTGAACTTCCTCTGAGTGGTTTTAGATTATTTTTGTAGTACTCACTCATCTTTGTTACCAGTTTGCGTTGACGTTGCTTTGTATACTGACAATCGATCAAGCTCGTGGCTGAGAGAAGGTTTCACAAAGGTCCACAAGCAAATCGGCAAAACGTAGATTCTTATGTGTCTCTCTGAATCCAGGCTTTAAGGCCCAAGGATCCAACCCTGTGAGGTACCTGATGTGTAAGAGCCAATGTTGCTTTTGGAAATGGGGTTAACTACTATCTCTTGCTGTAGCAAGGGACCTGGTTGCATAAATATGTCCAAAACGATGCTGCTAAGGTATTTGCAAGAAGCCCGTGACAGAAGATTTGGAACAAATCTAAGTGCCTCTTCACTTTTCCTTCCCTTGCCTAGTTCCACAATGAAATACTTTTCAGGTTATTAACATCCTGGCTATAGATTTCTAGACAAAAGCTCAAAGGGTTAGGGACTGCTCTCAGATGTAGTGGCAGACCTTTGCTTTTCTTGAATGCTTCATGTAAGCTCTCCGTTGGGGCAAATCTTGGTGGCTTGAATGTTGAATTTTTGCGTGTTGAATATTTGCAAGAACAAAGACTTGGTAGGACCAATTCCTTCCTGAACTGGCTTGTAGGAGAGCCCCTTTTTTTCTTTTTTTAACCCATCCAGATATTTTAGCTTCTCCTAGCCCATTTTCTAGCCCTGTGTTGGACCTAAGGAAGCCCACCTGATCTGGCTGCCAGGATAAGTCAGCAGAAGAGCTCTTTATCTCCCCACATGGTCCGAATGTCTGACGCTTCTGGGGAAGAGGAATAGTCGCTTAGGCACTGGAATTTCCTTTGCTGCTGTCAAGAGAGGTGGGCTGGGGATTAAATGAGATTGAAAGAACATTCTTGTGGGGAGTCATCTGCTAAAATGCCAGAAATTCAGTGTGAAGAGAAGTGCATAAATAAAACTAAGGTCACTTTTCCCTAATTCCAGAACATGTCAAGAAAAAAAATTATATCATTGTGTATATGTATTTAGGTTGCATTGTGCCTGCAATCTAATTCATGATAATACAGGGAGAGCAAAAATAGAAGCCAAGTCACATCCATGGAAAACTCTGGCACGTTTAGCAGACAAGACAGTTCCTAGCTTCAAGAAATATGAAGACTTGAGTCATATTTCTTGGATGTGCTCATTATATTGGCAAGCAGTACATGTTAAAATCCCCATTGTTGAGAAATCTAAATTCCCTTTTGCCTTAAAATATCTGTACTCGGTATAAGATGGCTTATGACCTTTCATGAGTGAAAAAGTATTATACTGAATAATGACTGCAGTAGTTTGGTGAGGATATTGTGTGGAAAAAAAGTGCAGCTCTTGGCCAAAGTAAACTCTGGCAAAATCAAGATAAGCTGGTGGAAGCTGCCTGTTTCATGCAAGTTGGTAGTGTGCTCCAGGCAAAGTCATCTTTTCCTGTATGTAGGATGGAAATTGTGCTTCCCGCTCTGGGGGGGGACGTCAGGAGAACACATCTCGGGAGAGCGAGGCAGCCAGGGCCATGTTCAGACTGCTTGTACCCTAATGCCTGTCACAACTCCATCTCTCCATTGTCTGAGGAATCAAGTCTGAGCAGTCTGAATCACTCATGACTAATTTGAATGTAGTAGTTATAACTCCTAAATTAAGCTCCCCGAGTAGGTGGTGTGAACACACCTTCAGACGTTACAGTAAAGGGAGGGCCATCTAATTATCTTAAGAGTCTGTATTTTGCCAGAGATTTCTTTAGGAGAGGATTGGGCTGCTTATAGCCTGTTTCCTCTCTTCTCATCTAATTCATCATCTTTTCTTCATCTGCTCTAAAGGCCTATTTTCCCACTGGTATTAAAACAGGCGATACGCCAGCCATTTATTTGTCGCAGGCTGACAATTCCCAAATCCTGGGAAACTTTGTCTCTCCTTAAAAAGCGATGGTCAACCTAATCCTGTTGGCTAAACCCTCTGTGGGAGATGCATGTCACACAGCAAAAGCGCTCTGCTGATGCTGCTTGAATGATTTCCTCCAACAGAGAGAGCGGTAGCGACAGATGGCTTTTTTTCCTTTTCTCCACGTATTGCTGGAGCTTTTCCTTGCAGAGCCACGCTGGTTGGGATAAGGAAGCAAACCGAGCTGCCTGGAGGCTTCTCAGCAGCATCGGCACATTGAAAGTTGGGGCTCCAGGGAGAAGAGCCAAAGCTGGAGCCCTGGTAGAGGGCAAACCCAAAATCCTCTGCATTTGCTGCGTTTGCTGCTGCTGCTGTCCTATTAGGGTGGGAATGGAAGAGTCTGTGACTGTAAGTGGTGGGAAAGCTCACCTCTCCCACTCCAGCAGAGCTCTGGTAGAGCTCTACCCTAAATATTTAGTCCCAGGTCACACAGAAAGTCTGAATTGGGTGAACCAAGCCAGTGCTATCAGTGAGGAGAGGGAAGGGCTGATATCCCCGGCTAACACAGCCGTGCAAGTGGGAAGGAGCTTCTGGGCTAGTGAGTGTTAAGCTGTCAAAAATGTTGCTTGTAGCTGCATCGCTGCTCACTGCATTCAGGAGGGTGTTACTCTGCTAAAAAAAATATTCCAGTTTTACTGAAATAGCTCTGTCCTCGCTAGACGTGCTTTGCAGGATAGCACACTGCTATTCCCGTACTGATAAAGCCGCCCTGTTGTGCAGATAGCCTTAATGCCGCTGCTATTCGTTCTCCTCTGTAGAATGGCAATCATAATATATCTGTTCCCTCATCCTTTGTCTTCACCCTAAGAGCCAGGGTTGTCAGATCCATCCTGGGGAAACGGCCAGATCCCCCAGGTTCGGCTGTCAATTCGGCTCTGCATCCGTCGCTCCACAATGAGCCTCCCACTGAGGGCAGTTGTGGGGGAAGGTAGACGGTGACCTTGTGTAGCAATGAACCGCTTAGCCGTGCTTTCTTGTTTAGTACCTTATTGTTGCTTTCAGGATTGCTCTGTAAGAAAGTAAGTTCCCTTTTAGGGCCATCTCTGTTTCTGCCCTTTGTTTCTCTTCCTTCCTTATTTTCCTGTCTCTGAATGTAGCAACGTGCATGATTTATACCAGCGCAAACCCTGTTGCATTGACGTAGAAGGATCTGCAGCTGCTGGTGTTAGCCTGACTGGTGAATTGCTCGGTGACTTGGACTCCTCCTAGAGCCCGGAGTCATTTTTACGCTAAAGTTACGCTGCGGCGGTCGCTGCCCAGTTCCTCTCTTGGTCTGCATCATCTTGTCTTCGTGCAGAGTTCTGCTGGCTGCAGCCAGGCTCCACTTCTTTGTGTCCATGTGCTCGAGAAAATATGTCTAACGCATTCTCCCAGTTAGCTCAATGCCCTACCTAGCCACAGTGCTTTCACCTGGTCCTGGTTTCCTCATCCTCTGAGGAGAGGAATGAGCACAAGTCCTGATTTCTCAGCGAAACTGTTTTGACCACATACAGAGATTCTGCCATTGCAATGACTGAGCAGAGCTACAAGCAGGATGGCACCTAGAGAAGAACAAGCAGGAGTCCTCAAAGCTAGCGTGCAAGAAGGCTGAAAACAAAACCCTGATCCAGGTGCAGCTGGCCTCCTGGACAGTTAGCCTCTTGCCCAGTGTGGGCTTCTTTTCCCTGTGCCATACCCATGTTCCCAGTCACATCAGGCTAGAACAAGGACAGCTTGCTCTAGAAACACGGTTACACGAATCCAAGCGTGCCACGGCTGCCTTACGAAGCACATGAGGTATTCTGATCCCATCAAGACTGCATTTAGACAACAGCGTAAAGCAGTAATCAATACAAATTCTAGACACAGTTTCTGTTCAGTATGTCTCATCAAGCCCTTTTGTTGTCCTTTTAAGTGGGAGAACTTTAGCAAGGATTTTTATTTTCAGTCTGTACGATCTGCATTTGGGTGCCTTTTATCAGCAACCTTTATCTGTGCTCTCTCCCGCTCTATTACCAAAACCCATATTGCAGCAATACACAAAGTCCTGAAAGCAGTGCCCTGCACAGCATGACGTTCAGGCACTAAAAATTAACTTGAAAATTGCCTAAAATGCATTGCAAACCAGCATTAATTGCATAATGAACCTGGACGGTGCCATGAAGCAATGGTTGGTTGATGCCAGATAGAGTCAGTAGCAAACAACTGGCAGCAAGACTGCCTTTTCCCTTTTCCCAAACTGGAAAACTTGGGAAAGGCACCCAGAGTGTCAGGGGGTGCTGCTCCCCTGACTAGGGGTAACGTGTTTGTTGAGTCGCTCTTAGCCTGCAGTCTTAAATTCCCTGCAAAAGTTAAAACACGCTTATTGGCTTATTTACATTGATGGCAGCACGTAAATCATGCACAACCCTTCTACGAGGCTGTCAGTGGGACAGGATCTGGCACACGCTTGTCCACTCATTATACCTTTCGCCCAGCACATTGGTGGTTCTCGCCTAGGACATGATGCCTGAAGGTGGCTCAGGGGATCCTGAATTGCTCCAACTCTCCTTTTAACTAGCAGTAGTCACCCCCTGTTCTTTTAAATACTGTGAAGAAGACTTTTTTTTTTTTTTAAAAGAAGATGTCCATATTGTTTGAAGCCAAAAGTCTGCTCAGCCCAGCACACACCATCCAACAGGAGCCCTAAAAACAGCGGCCTAAAAACAGCGGCCAAAAGTGGATTTGTAGGGAAGACCACAGCAGACGGCAGGCATGTGATGATGCTTTCCTGAATACCCTGTAATTATCCAACACTTGAGTAGTGCAAATCACAAAACAAGCCTCAGTGCAAGGCCTGAGATGTGAAGTGACCCCCTCGCCCAGAGAAGGAGCCTGGCTCTTAATGGATTGTCCTGGAGGTAGGTGGTTTGAAACTCTGCAAGCTGCAGAAGAGCCTCGTTACCCGTGTCCTGGTCAAAAACTGTGAGTGCAGAGCCCAAGTATAAATAAATACATAGTGCAGGCAACACAGAAGAGGCATCACCACAGCATTTCCACCCCAAAGCACTAGCGGTCAGCTATGACCCGTGCAGCTTTCCAGAAAGCATCACTCAGTCTGCGGCCCATTCCCAAGGGAGTCTGTGGAAAAAGGTATTCAGTAGTACCAGAGGGAATAACTGTTTCAATCCCCATTCCTGGAAAACAGGGAAGGGCATGTAGCACTTGTGCAGTAATTTCCGGGTCTTTGGAAAAACTCAAGAAATATTCACATCATTGACTTAAAAGTCCACCTTGGCACCAATAAGGATGTCCATGCTCATCCTCTTCCTCGTGCTGGCACTAGGCTTCCATAAAATCTCATGAGCTGTCCAGGCCAAGGAACAGATCCAGCTGCAAAACGCTGGGGAAAAAAGTATGATTAGCAGCTATGTTGGCTCTGAGGGGAATGAGGAAAGGAAAAACTGTTGTCTTTTTTCTCCACAGAAGCCTCAAGTCCAGCCTGTACACGGCTTTTCTGTTGTTCAAGAAAAAGGCTACAGGGTTTGGGAGAAGGGTGGAGTTTTCCTCTGAAACACTTACAGAGGTGTAATTCAGGGCGGCATGCACAGGTACTTTGATATAATAATGTATTTCCCCCTTTTCCATGGACGTAAGTTGCACTACTAATACATTTTGGCTGGAATATCTGCTTCCATGCTCGGCGAGGAGAGAAAGAGGCGTGGGGATTATACAGTACCAGAAGAATGAAAGTGAAACGACTTTTGTGTTTGGACGGGGCCTGAGCGTCTGTCAGGAGCAGCAGCACAATCTGGGAATTGTTTTGCAGAGCCGCATGTTTCAGACTAATTCTAGGCTGTCAATCTGCGGCAGAGATAGCTTTTGTTATTTTTGGCAATTCCTTTTCTAATGCGTTTTGAGGGAGCAAGGTCCTACAATTGATGGCATTTTGCTTTTCAATCTATTGAGAGAGTAAAATGTTCCTAATTCCAGTTCCAAGAAGCCTAGCTGTATGGCCACATCCTTCATCTTGAAAAGGAGCAGGGGCAAGCCGCCCGCCTCGCAGATTTGCAGAGCAACTGTGGAAGGACATGTAATGCATCCATCTGTCTTGTAAGCCACGTGAAACCACCTCTCTTCCACTGACAAGTACCTGTTTTTTTCAATACATAAGTGAAAACAAACCAAAAAACATGAAAAAAAAGAGGGCTTAAATGCAGGCGCAATTGCATCCTTTTGAAGACATTGATTAGTTGTCACTAAAAGCTTGTCAGAACTTGGAACTGAAACTGATTATAATTTTTTTCAGTACAGTCTGAGCACCGGGGCTGCGCAGGGTAAGGGGGGATCCAGCTCTGTGGAGCACCTTCAGTCCTGGAGCTGGGAGGGAGCTGATCTTGGTAATGAGTTTCTGGACCCAACATTGCGAACGGTCCTTCTCCTCCTCCTCCTCGGGGACCACCTGTACAATGACACTGACCCTTTCTCCTGTGGTCCAGGCAGCACCATGCCCTACCAGGCATAAGGGCATTATTCTCAATAATATTTAATAGCCATAAATGGTATTGTGTATAGATCCATGGTACCATTTGAATATGTTGCTGTTGAAATCTGATTTTTAATGCCGTTAGGGATGTTAGTGAAGAAGAAAACCTTTTTTTTTTTTTAATGGCAGGAAACAAATAGCAATCCTGTCTGCTTTCAGGTAGGTCGTAACACCTGGGAAAATAGCTGCTAGGAACACTATTTGCATCTGCAAGAAGCACTCCTGGTTTTTTCCAGTACATTCTAATGAATTTTTCTAATCATGGTAACCCCTTCGTAAATATCCTACAGGGTGGTAGCAGCATTTTAATCAGCAAGCTTTGGTAGAAGGTGAAATACCCAAATTAAGTGATAAGTTTGAGTATCAAGTGTTCTGGGGAATAGGCTGTTTTGGAACAGGGTGACCTTCACAACCACTTTTTGAGATGAGCCCCATAAAAACCTTTTTGAAAACCTCTGCAAATGAAATGAGCTAATGTAGCAGTCTGCAGGAGAGGACAGGCTCGCAGTCAGGTGGGAACAAAGGCCACATGAGAGGAAATACAACTTAGCGGATGTTAATTCGCACCTATAAACTACTGGGCGCAAAAGCAGCTGGGACTGAATTCCCCGTTCATTTTTGCCGTTAAAGACATGACAAAAAAATTGCAGCAATAATGGCTTAATCACCCTCCGAGAAAGGCTCTCGGGGGAACTGAACAGGGGCAGGGAGAGAAGAGGGAACCCAGGTTCTAAGTCTAGCAGCAGCACCAAGAACTCTGGCTACAGATGCTCAGAAAGGTGCTACTGCCTCTGCTTCTGCTCCCACCGGTACTACGGTAGTGCAGCTGCGTGGCGGAGCACACTTCTGCTTCAGCAACGAAACGGCACATCCTCTTGCTAAAACCTCGGTCAATTCTTATTATTCTTCTGGTTGCTCTCCGATAAACCTATCTGAAGCATGCCGACTTCTCCTGTGTGCGTGCCCAGAGAATGCACCTGATGTTAATCTTAAGTGGTACGTTGTTCCTGGGTGTGCTTCGAGTCTTCACACCAGTTTTTTGCCTGGAAAGGAGCGCGACACTTGAGAGGGTCGAGCTGCAGCCTGCCCCAACCCTTTGCAAAGTTCAGAGGACTTGCAGTGCCGGGGCTCTTACCTCTGGTGTGCAAGTTGGCTCACCAACTCCTCTTCCATCCCGAAATCTGGCGCATCTTGGGCAGCAATGAGTCCTTTCCATTTTCCCTTGCAAAATTCCCTGCAATGGCTTCAGAGCTTGGATGCAAACACCTTTGTTGGAAATGCAAAATGATAGCAGCAGATGCCTTTATAGACAGCAAAAGGCTTGAAGAAGGGCAGAGTAAATAAACAGCAAAAATTAAATATATAATATTGCCACACAGAGAGGAGCTTTCTCTTCAAAATGAAGCAATTAACATGTACGGACTCATTCTGCCGGGCTGGGAGGAAGCAGGAGGCACGTTATTTAAGCGAATTGCCATGTAGCCCATGATTATCATTAGGATTCATTCAAACCCAGGCATTCAGTAAAGCTTCTGCTCTGCGGCTGGCTCTGTGCTGCCTCTCTATCAGTACCTATTGTTTCATAATCCCACCGTACTCGACGCTTTTTTTATCCCCACCAAGTCTGCCTTGTTTATTACCCTCCCCAGTGACTAAGCCGAAGCGCGTTAACAATGCACGGTTTCATTCGGCTCTTTTTCTCGTGTTAGCTGAAAGAGGGATGTCTTCTCCCCTAATTGCAGAGGATCTCTTCAGCTTTGCAATTTCTGTATTGAAAGCCTGTTTAGGGGAAGGCGTGGGGATATACATAAATCCGAGTACTCACTGACAGGGGGGATAATTGCCCTCTCCCTCCAAGCACGGCAGAACCCTCCTAAAGAGCTCTGCACAGGCAAGTTTCTGCGAGACGGACGGGAACCTCACACGTGGCTCAGCAGCCACGGGCTCTCTTCCTCCGTCCCAGCCAGATGGTTTCCCTCTGCTAACAGCAGCCCAGCTCTGGCGGGCTCTCCTGGGGCCAGATCTGGCCATTCCTGGCCACGCTCTGCCCGGGCAGCTCCCACGTGGGATCTGCGGTCGAGGGGGACGGGGACGTGCCGCCGAGGGCAGAGCTTGCCCCTTGGGCAGGCACGGCCGCTGCATGGTTACCGCAGGGAAGGAATCGCTTTGGGGCAATTCCCCCTCTCCCTTGCGAGAAGATGGGAGGGGGCTCGTTGCAAATATTTCCAGCTTTTTAATTTTTTTCTCCCTCTGTTCTGATTCAGAACAAAAGCAACGTCTTTTGGTGGCTTTGGGGGCATTGACCTGAGTGAGGGGGAATCTACCTTCCCAAATGTTGGGGGAGCAGCTTGGTCGTCTCCAAGCTGCCCCAAAACCTTGCACGGCCAACTTCCCCGGGGCACCTCTGCGATAGCCTCTGTGCTTGCAGCTCACCCCTCTCCTTCTGCCAGGAACACGCTGCAAAACCACCCGTCCCTCTTGCAGAAAGCTGGCCCTGTTGTCTTCCATAGAACCTCTGCATCTCTCCTATCGAAACCTCAAAGATGACATTTTCAGGAGGAATTTGGAGCATCCCTCGCGGTGGATTAAGCCAATTGGAGCTGGGTTGTGTTTTGCCTTTCTGCGCGCTGTGCGTCAAAGATGTACTCTTCACAGCGTCAAAGCCTCTGCACCCACGGTTGAAAGGAAAGCACAGAACTAGGTACATAAAATACAACATAAACAAACACATAGTTCATATATAATGTGTCTATATAAACAAAAATTATATACAGCTATATATACACACATGTAGAGCATTTATGTATGAAACATATATTGATATTATATAATAAGAACCACAAATCTCTACTATGTTCATATACTTAAATTTATAGATATATTATGGCTATGCAATGTACCTGAGCCACCGTTTCTAGCTCAAATAAGATATTTTCCAGACTAACCTTTTTCCACCTGCCTGAGGAGAGAAGCCTGCACCCAGGGACAGATGCCTGTGGGTCAGGTGCCGCAGATGGGGATGGAGAGGGGGCCTCGGAGGAGCTTCGACACAATGAGCGGGGAGACCTTTAGCAAGTGCAGGCCCAGGGCTTTGCTTTAGGTCATGGGAGAAGGTGCTTCCTCAGCTCACCCCACGTGCTGGTGCCTGAAGCTGTCCTTCTGCAGATTACAGTAACCTTGTGGTAACCCAGATGTGACCAAGACAGGAGGAGAACGACGTCCAGTGGGACAAGGAACTGCGCTCGGCACGATGAACCATCGCCGCAAGCAGGTCTCTGTGCCCCAGACCCTCCAGGGTGGGCTTGGCTGGGCTGCAGGTCACCAGCTTTTGCTGCTCCTGCTTTCTAAGCATGAGGTGCATCAATGCCGTGTCCCCAGGTCGGAACCCTCTCCAAGCTTCAGTAGCAGCTTGGGCAGGATTTTGAGGTTCACAACTCTGGATTTAGGCTGGGGAGCTGTGGGCTGAGCTAACCACGGCCACTAAATCCTCCTCTGGAGCAGGACCTTGGTGTGGTGTACCCCAAAAGGTTCCTTCCACTGCAAAACACCAGCTGGCTGCTATGGGACCCTGAAGGGACCTGGGATTGTGTGCAGCGTGGCAGCTGGCCAGGCGTGCTCACCTGTGTTAAGTCAGCAAAAATGCTGAGTCATGAGAACCAAAAATAAACCCAGGTACGTAAGAAGGGATTTTACCTTCGGTTTGAGCCTTGAAAGCACAGCCAGCTGTGCTAAGCCAGCCTTCCCATCCTAAGGCTGCTGGAGTTAATACAGGCAGACAAAACCCCTAAATAGAGAGTGAGAGAGGAGAATGTAAGAACCAAAATAGCAGTGTTTTGCAATTTCTGTTTTCTGAAGCATGCAGACATACTAACAAGGACATCAAGTCTGTACTCCCTCCAGAAGAGGAAAGCCACAATAAATTACTAACAAAAGTGTCTTATCTTCGCTGAATGTTGATTTGCCCACTCCCCATTTTCTTATCTTTATCCCTTGTGAATTTTAAAGTTCATTTCCATATTTTCTGAAATTTCTACGCCTCATCTGTAACTGAATTTCATAGCAATTAACTCCCCAGGACATATCAATTGTGGAAGGGAAGCTCGAGAAACAAGCTCAGGGCATTCCTGAAGATGGACATTGCACAGCTAATGATTAATCATAATATGCATAATAATATGGATGGTGATGGCTATGTGAAGACTAACATATGGCAAACAATGGTGTAAATATTCTTCACTCAGCCTTTTTGCTTTTTGTCTTGATACTCGTTTTGCTTCTTGGAATCTTAATATTGAGAAAGAATTAACTAACAGATTAAATTACAAATCCATCAGCACAAAAGTATTGTGTTCCTGCAATTAGGATGTAAGAAAGATACAAATAACTTCCCAGCTAGTTATTTTAAAATATTTAAAGTAAAATAGCAAATAGGCATTAAATCAAACACTCCAGTACGGATTGACTGATGTTAGCTCATCCAGTCTCAAAGAGATTTTTCTTCCTCGGGTGAAATGAGCACTGCAACGTGGCGTTGCCGAAGCAGGGGCTGGCTACGGTTTCTTTGGCACAACTGATGCCACCCGAGTTCAGCTTTCAGCTCCCCAAATTACTTGCGCAATCCTGGCTCCCGTAAGGGACTTACCTGCCGCTCCGCGTCCCAACGTCTTGCTCGGGGCCGGCTGCCTCTTGGTGTGAAATCCACAGCCCCACACGCTGCAGTGATGCTCCTCGTACCTGCACAAACCCGTCAGAGCTCACCTCACCCGACGTCTTGCGACCTGGCGTGACCCAGCGCATCTGCTCAGGGTACCCACGTTTTCCTCTAAGACTTGAGCTCTGCCCGTTGTCTCCCTTCGCAGCAAGCCACAGCAGCACCCTTCGGGGACAGGCACGTGGCACCTCGCAGCCAACGTGACACATCCCATGCCACCCACGTTGGCCCAAAACTGGCCACCCCAGAGGGCTGGCCCTCATCCCCGGCACGCTGGAGAGGACAGACAGCGCCGTACATCCTTGGGGTGAAGGTGCTCAGCTCTGGGGCAACGCTCTGTTGCATCCCAATAACTGCGAACGGGAGGGGACGGGGGGGGAGCACCAGTCACAGGAACAAGCGGGGTGGTGCGGGGTGGTAGCTGCCACCCCACCGAGCACTGGGTGACCCCCTAAGCATCAGCCGGGCAGGAGTTTCTCCAGGCTCCCCACGACAGCAGAGGCTACGGGGACCCTTCTCCAGCTTAAAGCAGATTCGCCGCCTTCAGCACAAGCCTAACGGGGATGTAAGCAGTTAAATCCCCGTGACTTTCTCAGACAGAGCGTGATTTTACACAGCCCTGCCCTCTCCTCCTCCTTTCTACCCCACAGCCTTAAGACCATACAGTTTTCTTTCATTCCAACTTGGGTTTGTTCAAAAGAAAAACAATTACTCTCTAGCCAGTTTAAACAATTGTCAAATAACCTGCCGTGACCAGGCAGAGAGGAAAAATGTGGGGGAAATATTACTCTGCCCTTCCCTGCCAAGTCACCTTCCAAAGCCATATCTGCTCCTCCAGCCGATTACAGGTGTCAGGTTGCCTCAGGATCCCTTGGTGATTTTACAGGATGATCCATCAAGAAAACACATTACACAACTCTGAGCTCATAGGTTTATCCAGGCGACTGCCAGATACATGCATGCAGAGATACAGCTCAGGCCACAGCCCCCCTTCCCGCGGCAGGGTGACTTTGCTGGAGACCTGGGATGGGCTTCGTGGTCCACGTCCTGCCTGGAGACCTGCGGGGCTGGAGCCTCTGCCTGGGCATCGGTCCCGGCGCTCATGGGGAGAAACCTTCAGAGGAGGAGGTAATGCCTTTTAGGGCAGCATCCGAGGAAGGATGGTAATCCACGGTAGCGTGGAAACTGGAGAAGGTCCTTTTCTCTTGGGTAAACTGCAAGTTCTCAGCTTAATGAAGATAAGAGATAGCATATAGCTATCAAAATATGGTAAAATTGTGTGATTTTTTTTTTTTTATAACTTCATTTTTTGGCACCCAGAAGAGGCACAAAAATGCAGTAGCTTTTCTTCCTTGTAAGCTCACCTAAAATCCGACATTGTCAGCAGTTTGCCGTGCCCATCACCAGGAGACACTCGGTACACTGAAACAGTCACGCTGTTGTGAAACCGCTTTGGCATATAATTCAACAAGTGTTGCTGCTCATTTAACCTTTTCATCCTGCATTGCGCCAAGAGCCGTGAATGATTTTAAGAGGGTGACTCGCATCTCTCAGCAATTTCCAAGGACACTGTCTTCTCTTTAAAATGATGAATACGTGATTCATGGTCAATAATTTCATCGTTTATATGAGCATCTCTGCTGGGTCGAGGATATTTAAAAGGTCTTTGGCCCCAGAGTATGTGCGTCTGTGTTAAGAGGCCGAAGATGATGGGCACAGCCCGTACCACCCACGCTTGTGGCTTAGGCAAGCTCGTGTGTGGTGGCTAAGGGAGACAATTTAATCTTTAATCTTCCTGCTTTCTCCCCAGCTTAAATCAATACCAAAAGCAGAGGGGATGCTCTTGTGATTTGGCTTAAATCTGCTTCTGATCTGGGTAAGCCGAGTTGAGGTCAGGCATTTCTATGCCACAGCAGGTGGTTTCTTACATATAACCCCGTCATTTCAAGGACAGGTTGCAGAAAGGAAGGGAAGGCAAGGGAAAAGCAACAATCCTGCAGTGACAAAGCCATTCCTGCGGTTCCTGGGGAAACCTGCTATGGGGGCCCATCAGAGTGGTCCAAAAAAACTCACCATGAAGAAACCCAGGTGCAACAAAACTGGCCACCAGTGCCATTTACAGGATTTGTGCCCGCTAAAGCTAAAGATGAAAGGTGATGTTTGGAAAACAAATTCCTTGAGCCTTAATTGGGTTCTTCGCTCTCCCCTGTGTTGGCTTCCTGCTGCTCAAGAAGAGATTTGTAGGACCAAGGCACGAGCTTTGCTGAATGCCGCAAGCAAAATACCGCAGGCGAGAATGGTGAGCACGTAGGTGCCACCGAGTGCAGGGCAGATCATGGAGCAGAGCAGACGGTGTGCCTTCGGAACCAAACTGTAGTTGCAACTCATGAGGCAGCATGCCGAAAGGGGTTGACGCTGCGTTATGCATTATTTTGACAGGTATGTAGGAGAGGAGAGGTGGCAGCCAGTCTAGGTCTGAAGCAGTATCTGACTTGTGGCCCCTGCTTCATTAGCAGCAAGCATCTGCTCTGGGTCCCTTCTCCGTTTTTTGGCTTCTCACGGGTGGGTTAAAAAGACAATTCCTTGAGCCGTCGACAGGGCTGGCACCTTGGGAAGTCGCTGCTGTAATAGACTGGTTTGGACCTATGCTTGTGACAGTTATCCAGGTTGCTGCTGGTGTTTCCCATGCCCATCACTGTGGCATCTTTCATCACTGTGACTGGTCTTTGCAGAGGTCACTTGCTGGTCTGCCAGAAATGCAACCTGGGCAGCAATTAAGGAACGCTGATGAAAGGCATCTGCCCTCTAATTCATTGTTTCATTTCTTGGCATCCTTTTGGGAAATGAACTGAAACATAGATGCTAAATAATACCCACTATGAGGGATTTATTGCTATTTTAATGGTATAAGTAACTCCCCAAACCTACAGCTCCAAATAACAAGTGTGTATTGGTCAAATATATCTAAGACATGAAGTTTTAATAGCTGCATTCATCTTCCTGAATTGCATTTCTACTAGATTTACAAAATGCATTCATATTTCACTCTCTCCCTACCCTTATGGGTTTCTAACGATCTGCACGGAAATATTATCATTTCTGCCTTAACTGTTAAATGTAAAAGTTAAATGTAAAGGGTAGGTGAACAGTGAGTGGCCTTCTTCCCTCCTCATAATCCGCAAGGATTTCCCCTCCAGCTTCAGGACTGCAATGTATATTTCCAGTGCTTGATACCACTCAAAAATGTAACTGTAATTATTAGCAAACCACCACCAGCACCTAGTGAGACTCCAGACAAAACCCCAAACATACAAGCTATCAAACCAGGTATTTACATCTAACTGCATCTCAGTCTTCTGAGCCTCTGTAGTAAGCAGAGATGTTTATTCTGGCACTTTCCCCATAGCAACCTATGAGGTTTCAAATATAACAGCCATCAGTCAACGCAGGTTGAGCATAGTTGGAGCAGAGAGACCCCCTGCACTGCTGTCACGGCTGTAAGCTTAAATTAAAAAGCACGGTTAACTTTTGTAGCCCGGAGCGCTGTTACCTCTTCAAATACCAGGAAGCTCTATTCCTTTCACACTGACGGAGCAATGCCAGGGATTCACCAAGTATGCTCTATATGACTTTTTTTTTTTTTTTTATTAAAATCTGTGGCACTGAGATAATTATCTGAACTCTCACTTATGTTCTGGAAAGAGAGAAATCTGGCAGGAATTTTGGCAGAGCCGGTGCCGATTTTCTGCCAGGGAAGGAATTCCCCGTAGCCGGGAGGGCGGCTTTCAGTTTCTCTTCCACTTGGCCTCCCTCTTGTTTTAATACCAGCTTGCTGAGTGCTGACAAGGGGCATGGCGATGAGCGGAGGGGGACGGCAGCTCAGCATTTCGTAAAGTGAGCAGTGGTCCCGCCGAGGGGCAAGAGGAGGGAGCGTGTGGGTCTGCAGAGGGGCTCTCTGAAGGTGACCCACCCGGGAGTCCCTCCAAACGGGGGCCCCTGTCGCTATCGTTTTTCAAAGTGGATGAAGAAGTCTTGCAGGGTTTGGGGGTTTACAGCTGGTTTGGTTTTTTTTTTTTTCCCTCCCTGCGTGTATTTACCTTGGCAGCAGGGGAAATACCAAGTCGCGTTGCTGCAGGTTTGCTGGAGGGCTTCTGGGAGGTCCCACTGGTCTCTCGCTTAGTAGCTGGCCAAGGGCAGGAAAAGCAGCCTGGGAAAAGAAAGAAAAGAAAAGAAAACACCCCTCTCTCCCTTTTTCTCTTTTCCCCCTGGATCCGTTCTCTGGCATGGTTCACCACCAGCCTGCCAACCGCCTGTACTGACTTGTGGCGGGGGCCCTTGGGGAGCAGAACCAGCCCTCACGCCTGGGCTGGCAGGGGGGGATGCTGCCCCAAAAGGCAACACCCCCCTCCTCAGCTAAATAAATTGGTACCAAATATCAATTTCAGCTAAATTTTAGTAGCCACACCGGGCTGGCTGACACCCAGTTCAACTCAGCCAGATTTTACATCAACTGTATTGAATCATCATAAAACTATCTGCAAACAAATGCTTACAAAAAGCTCCCTCCCCTCTCAATTATTCCACACTCACATTTTTAATTTGTGTTATGTTGTCATCGTCATGCTTCGGCTTAGATAGAGCATTGCCAACACTCATGCTGTTTGAGGTTGTGCTTTAAATCCACTGCAGCTTGAGACAAGCAGTGAAGTAGGAACTACAGCGCTCTGTATCAGTTTTCTTTTGTCCTTTTTTGCCTTATTTTCTTTTTTCTTTCCTTCCTTCCTTCCTTCTTTCTTTCTCTTCCTCTCCTCTCCTCTCCTCTCCTCTCCTCTCCTCTCCTCTCTTCTCTTGCCTTGCCTGTTGTTTTCCTGCCTCTGCCTGCTTTTTTTCCCTTGCCTTTTTCTTGCCTTGCCTTTTCCTTGCCTTGCCTTGCCCTCCTTTCTTTTGCCTTGCTTTGCCTTTTTCTTCCCTTGCCTTGCTTGACTTTTTCTTGCCTTACCCTGACTTGACTTTTTCTTGCCTTGACTTTTTCTTCCCTTGCCTTCCCCCTTACGTTTCCATTTTCCTTGCACTGACGAAGAAAACCTGAAAAATCCCTCCTGGGCTCACCCTGCAGACAAAGCCAAACTCAGGAGTGGCTTAACTCAATGCCTGCTGCTGGAAAACAGCAGCTGGCAAGTCCGTTTCCCCAGTGGGTCAGATGTCCCTGCCCTGGGATGACAGCATCCATCAGTGGATGCTGGGGACAGGAACGGCAGTCGGCTGTAGCGGTGCCTCCGGGCTGCAGCCAGATGCCCTGTGCCGAGCTCGGAGGTGACGGACCCCGATCTCCTCCAGCAGGGCTCCGGCAAGTCCAGCACGGTGCCTGGCCCCATCGTGGCCAGAGAGCCGTGGGGCCTCGGACGCATTGGGGTGCCCTCGTGCCAGCCGGCCTGCAAGAGCCAAGCAAGGAGCTGAAGACACTTGCATTTAAGCAAGCTCGCTTGCAGCTGGTGAGATGCCATTGTAGCAAGGGGTTGTCGTCACCCGCTCTGCTGGTTGCAATAAAAAAAGAGACAATTTAGAGCTGTACAGCTCTGACTGGGAGTGTTTCCCGGCTCCTGGCTCTGCGTGTGCTTCTAAGCCATGCCCTGGCTTTGCTCTGTGTCATGCAGAGCCTGAAGTGCCTCAACCTGTGTGACATTAAGGGCTCCTGTCTGCAGCTCTGCAGCTTCCTCACTGCTCTGTGTCTCCCCGCCACGTTGCTGGGTTCTCTTGAGCTCCTGGGCAGTGTTTTTCCCTCGTCAACCCATGTTGGTTTTGTCCTATCCTCATGGCTCTGCACCTGCAAGCCTTGTTACGACTGTCTCCCATGAGAAGTAATGGCCACCAGCATGAGAATCACCTTCCTTTCCCACCCCTCTTCCTATTCCTGGGCTGTCATTCTTGGCTTACGTTAGGGGACCCCACAAAATGCACGTGCAGAGCTTCATAACCAGTGTGCCCCGTTGGCGTGTGCTCCCATCAGCACTAACAGCTTTGTAAGCAGGAGCAACCAACAGGGAGTTTGAGGGGGTCAAAAAAGAAACCCCAAACATACAGTTACCATGGGAAATTTGTCTGCAGGGAAGGCACCCACGCCACCAGAGAGGATGCTCAGGGCAGGACACTGCTCTGGGGACCTCTCGTTCCTTCTCCTCCCAGCTGACCACGTCGGTCAGTTTTCCCTTCCCTTCTCTTTCTCTCCTTCTATTTTTTTCTCTTTCCCCCAAAGCAGCTATTACCTCTGGAGTCAATGCATGCCAGCAGCTACAGACCCCGTGAATAAATCTTTGTGCAGGTCCAGCTGTTTCAACATCCTCCGCACAACAACCTGGGAAGGCTGCAGGCACCTGAACGTCAGCCAGCAGGCAAGCACCGACGGCAAACGGTGCCCATCTTCCTGCCGGACCCAGCGCCCACTCCTCCGTTAGGATCACCCGGCGGGCATGCTCCAGGAGCGATGCAGAGCTGGGCAACCAGGAGACGAGGCCCATGGGATACCTGGTGGCCTGCAGGAAGAGGTCCATCCAGGCACAGCCCTGCTGGAGCACCCTCAGAGGACCAAATCAAGGTCCTTCAGAAAGGCAGAGAGCTGTGAGCAAAGAAACTGCCTGCGTAGTTGATTCTTCCTTCATCGTACGTTATCTTCAAACACTTCAGGCAGCATCAAAGACAAAACCAAATTTCTATTCTTAACCAAAACAACTCAAAAGGCTTCCCATTTTGATTAACACCTCCAGTCCAAAGGGGGAACACATGAATATACAAATCAAGGTCAGGATCCATTTTCCTGCCTCTCCTGTTCCGTGGCACCATTTCAGTGGTATTTCACTGGGAGAGGCGATACCTAATGGGTTCCCAGTGCACGTGAACCACATCAGGTGTCATTAGAAAGCCATTCAAAAGGATGAATGCGGGCCTGCTTTAAAAAGTGACAATGTAAAAACAGCACTCCCTTACTTGACACATCTGCCCAAGTAGAGCAGACCTCTATGTGCGCTCAAAAAATAGCTATTTACTTTCATGACCGGAACGAAACCCTCTCCCTGCAAGCACGCACCCATATGCTTAGCCTTATGCATGTGCGGCGTCTGGTTTATTCAGTCAAAATAGCTGCGCACATTGTTATTTTCAGGATTTGAGAAGCTATTGCCATGGGGACTGAAGATCCAAATAGATCCTGAGATCAGATCACAGGAGGTTTTAAAATAAAATTGCCATTTCTGCCAATAATCATGTGAAACCGGCTTCAATGTGTGTGGGGACTCGCTGCTTTGGTGTAACAAACTGAAGTTACTGAAACAAGAAGAATATTATATGTTGTTCATAACAGCCTGGTACCAAATGTATAATTATTTGCAGGCTTTAAATATGCAGAACATCTCCTCAAATGAGCATGGTGGCAGTAGCCAGCTGTTGTGGGGCTGTGTTGGTACCAGAAGCGTAACTACACTTGAATTTTCTTCCATCAAGGCACACAAAGGGAAGTGTCTTTTGTTCCACATTCGCATAGCACTGTGTCTGTGACTCTCTTATCTCTGCAGCAAAACAAGCTATTATACAGAGAGAGAGAAAGACAAAATAAGTGTATGTAAGAACTTTTACTGGAGTAGAAACTAAAACTTGTTTTGCAGAACAGAAGTTATTGGAATCTGCCTCTACCTCTGTGTAATCTCTGCAGCAAAGTGATCACAGGCTCTGCTATCAGCTCTGGCAAACAAAGTGATGTCAGGGCAGGTTAATACTTGGATATGAGAACACGAAAGAAAATCCGCCTTTCTAAGGACGCTGTAATCAGAGCTGCATTAACCAGGGTTGGAGACAGCTTGCTCTGGGTGAGTGCGGGGAGGCACTGGTTGCACAACGTGCACACAGCGTGGAAATGCACGTTGCATTGCTGGAACTGAGGGGAGGGGGGGAACCAGAAGCCCCCCCCTAGATCCAGCTCAGTAAATCTTCGCCTTGTCTGTCATAATTATTTGCATTAATTGTCTTTGCTTATACATAAAGTTCTTAATCTGAGTTAGTGAAATCAGATCAAATCCAAGTGAAGGCTCCCATAATCTTTAACAATGTGAGCACTAGAGATACTTCGGTGTCACTGCAATTCCACTTTGAGATACTTCTGCTAAAAAAATGCCTACCATCTGCACTGCAAGTGTAAGTTCTGCACCTCTCAGTGACTATCTTTAGGAGCAAAAGTGTATTGCTAACATGTGCCAAAATCTGAAATGGGTCATTGTGCTTTGTGATGGTGTGGGAGGTTGACCCTGGCTGTATGCCAGGTGCCCCCCCCAAAGCCGCTCTCTCACACCCCCCCTCAGCTGGACAGGGGAGAGAAAATAGAAGAAAAGGCTCAAGGACAGGGAGAGATCACTCAACCAATTTCCATCACGGGCAAAACAGACTCAACTTTGGGAAAATTAATTTATTGCCAATCAAACCAGAGTAGGGTAATGGGAAATAAAACCAAATCTCAAAACACCTTCCCCTGCCCCCCTTCTTCCCAGGCACAGCTTCACTCCCAAATTCTCTACCTACTCCCCCCACCGGCACAGGGGGATGGGAATGGGGGTTGGGGTCAGCTCCCCACACCTTGTCTCTGCCGCT
>VYZV01005465.1:32206-62738 GCA_013401275.1 Pandion haliaetus | reverse complement strand
ACAAAATTTGAGGAGAAAACTCTTTCTTCTCATACTCTGGACATGTCACGTAATTGATGGCTGGTGGTGACATCTAGTCAAAATCAGTGAATTAAGCAGAGAATCTTCCTACTCACCCAGCAGATCAACAGCACTGTCAACAGTTCAGGCCGCTCCAGGCTGAAAAAAAACAAAAATCTCCAGCTGTTTTAAAGACACAAAGAATAATTTTTTTTTTTTATTTCAAAAAGGAAGAGGAGGTTTTGGTCAAATTCCCATTCTCTCCCCCTAAAAACCAAATGTATCCTGCATTTGCTACCTACAACACAAACAATATTTATGTAACGTAAATCCTGGATGACTAAGACACACAACCAGATGCAACATACCATGACACGCTATTGCCAAAATGTGGAAAAGGCCTGTGTGTAAATCATGATTAGGGAAAATAAGTCACCTGAGGGAAGCCACCCACAGAACAGTTTAAGACAGGCATTTGATGACTGCTGAAATCTCTCCACAAATAATTATGAAGCATTAGCTACAGAATTGTCATTCTGTTTGCAGGTAAACATTTTAGGTTTTGGAGACACCAGGACTTGCACAATGTATTATTATCCCAGCAATATAACTATTACATTCAAATGACATATTGCTGTTACTGGGAAACATGATTTAGAGTCAATATAGTTTATAGCTATACATTCAGTCTGGAAACAAGTAAGCAATTGAGCCTTTCCTAAGGGGTAGGGGCACAAAGACTACGAATAAAACTGTGAGATTTGTTTTGGATGGGTATTTCTCAATGGGTATGTGCACAGACTGTTTATAAAATCCTGTTTTATTTATATATACATGTGTGTGCATATACACACACAGGCACAGGGTAGCATCAAGAGCAACTGAATGATTGAGAAAAAACTATGAAGAAATAGCTCTGAAATCCTTGCAGAAAGCCAGTCTTTACTCAGAGATCCCATTCAGGCTCCATACCTTCACTTTCCATTCTCCAAGAATTTATCTGAACTCTGGTCACCTGCAGGCTCACAAAAGAAGGTGAGCAGCAGTTGGCCAAATTTCCAAATCATGATTTAGCCATTCCTTCCACCCCATTTTTTTCCTCTTCAATATCCACCTTGCTCATCCTCCAGGCTCTGTCACTTTGAAGAGACGTCAAAGATACAAAGCTACCAAGGTTTAAGAATTATCCCTTCATTACTCTACTCATGAAGATATGGTGCTTTAAGCTAACTTACACCAGCTAGTGCAAATCTCTTTTACTTTGTGTGAAAAGAGGAAGAATGTCAACAATGCTAGTGACTGCTTCTTAGACAATGTGCACTATGTCCTCAAAACGTCTTTACCTGATTTTTGGTGATGGAAACATTTCACATCATCAACACAAGATGCTGTAATTAGCTACAAAGAGGAAGAGACGGTAGATTGGGTATTTCTAGGTCTGAGATTCCCTTGGACTGCTACCTCCAAAAAAGGGGAGGGGAGGGGTTTGGAGTTGAGGCAGGATTTTGCTGTCCCTCTTGTTAATCTTGTTAATGGGACCACTGTTCAAATAACTTGAAAATTGCTGCTGGTAGTTTGCAGTGGGCATTTAAGTATGACACTTCTTTTTTCATAAAAAATATACTTGCAGTGGAGAAAGACATCAAAACATAGAGTGCTGGACAGAGTTTACTAGGGCAATAGTATCTGTCCTTCTCATCAGTGGTGGGAGAATGATGGAGACAGGATCCTGAGGTCATCAGACTGCTGGCCTTATAAAATACAGCCTCTGACAGCATTACAAGCAAAATAACAGCTGAAAGAACTTTGATAATTTTATCTTTCGCTGCCTCTAACTCATACCAGAATACACAGAGCGCCAAAACCAAACAAATGACCAGTGGGAAAGTCAGAGAATATGTTGGCTCTAAGCAGATGACTATACTTTTTACGGTGTGGCAGAGACACTTCCCTACTCTTAGACAGGCTGCTGGATGCTCAGGGAAACCTAGTCATAAAGAGAGACAAATCATTGCTAAGAAGAAATATTTATTAAGCATATCCTAGCCCTTGCATGAAAGAGACACCAACAAAATCAACCCTAAGTGTTCCAGCATCAGTTCAATAAAATTCTCTTATTCTTTCCAAACAATCTTTCCATAACCGCATATTGTTTCCCATCTCAGTCTTATTCAGAACACACCACGTGCTTCTTCATACACTCCTATACCAATAATTGGCATGCTCTCAGGTTCCTGGTCTTTTCTTGGAGCAGAGGTTAATCTTCCTTAGAGGCTTGGCTTTTATTCCTGTTTAATTTTGCTCAAGAAAGTTCTTCTGCACTTCACAAAAGTGTTACATGAAACTGCTTTGGAAATCAAGTGGTGATGCTCAGAGCACATTACCTTTGACCTACAGAAAAATCTCCAGGAATATTGAAAAAAAATATTTTTTTAAAAAGCTCATCTACTTTTGCTTTTTAGGCCAGTAGTTTTCAAAATGTCAGAACTTATTCCTTATTGCTACAGAAGCACAGGAAAGATGATACATAATGTGCATAGGTAAAGCCTTATTGATTTTTACAGATGTAAATTTATGCAGCATTACAAGCAGCTTCTTTTGTAGCTCCTTTCCCTACATATATGCATAGTATAAAAACCCAGCTTATAAATGTAATGTTCATAAACGTCAGTGGTTCATTTAATGACCAGGTGGCTCTTGCTCTGGTCTGTGGATCCTGGGGAAATACACATTAACCTTTTTGAAATTGAATAAGGCAGGACAAGATACTAGTTTAAATGCAAGCCAGGGCTAAATTCACATAGCTTGTTCTGTAGGTATTGGGTGTTACAAGTTCTCATATTTTGTTTCATGCTGGAGATTATGGTTGTCAAATTTGAGTGACTGGCAGCACAGAGCATCAAAAGACCACATGAGTACAAAGCAAGGTGAAGGCATGTTACCTAATTAAGCCCCTCAGCATTGCGTAGCAAAGATGTCGCCAAACAGCCAGGCCAGACTGGCCGAGAGGGAAATGCCATGTAGTGTAAGCAAACGAAGTGGCTTTCTCATCTGCTGCAGACAGGGTCTGCTTCTGGAGTGGTATTAATGGAACAGCAGAGGAGCAGACCTGAGGGAATGGGATACTATTTATGGAGCTGAATGGGAGACATCAAGCCACCATGGATCAGTTCTCTGGGCTGCTTGCAGGCTTAGGAGAACTTTCACTTCACCCTCCAGTTCCACAAGGAGGGAGGCTGCACCATTCTCTTAGTACGTAATAAAAGCAGAGATACTGACATGCCAAACACATCCAAAGGCCTTAGCTGAGGTGATGACTGTAGCTAGCCTTCCACCCTTGCCTGAGCTTGAAGAGTCTCAATGTGCACAAGTTTAGCTATTAAACGGATAACTTGTAAAAGGGTAGCTAATAAAAATTTATAATAGAACATGGAAGACACTTCTATATATATTTGCATTCAACATGATTTACTACAAACATAGCTTTTAGAAATCTTTTAAAGCTATGTAAAACCACATCAAACCTCTTAAAAATATATCACCTTTACCCCTCTAATACATAGATAAGAGTGTAAAGAACATAACATTCAGATAAACTGATGTAGAAACAGCTGACTGCTAAGCTCATACCTGGTTTTNGGGAGGGTGTAGAAGCAGGAAATCCCTGACTAACTGATAGAGGATAGAGAGAGATGAGGCCGGAGCTTACAAGGCACAAGCTCGCAGGTTTCCATTCTCTTTCACTAGGAAAAACGTTAGTATCATATTGGGTGTCTGAAAGATATTCACTAACAGAGTGTACAGCCTGCAGATACAATCAGTGTAAACCCAGGCTCACTACATAGTTGAACCTGAGATGTATTTTGGCACTGGAAGATGGCCAGTGAATTTAGGAGTATATGTTAAGGGAGTTATGCAATATAATTTCTCACGGGCAACAGTTCATCTGTGGAGGAAATGCAACATAGACAAGCAAAAGACAAGCATATTTTCCTCTTTCTGTATCTGCAGTGCTATACAATACAGGGGGAATGCACAGACATGAAATGCTGAGGTGAGATAAGAAATAAATACAACAAAATTGCTAGTGCTTCTGACGAACAGCCCTCCTCCCACCCCTGGAAAGCAGAAGTGGTCCCAAACTCCATTTGAACTAAATCACATGAGATTCATTATTCCATATGAAGCACAAACCATGTGTTAGCACTAAATCATTTCTATGAAATCCAGAATATATAATTCATTCTATATGGCCTCCTCCCCTGGAGATTTTTATTTCATTAATGAAAAACAAAACTCTTGTTAAAAAAAAAAAAAAACCTACACTGTTCAGCACTTCCACTTAAAAAAATGCCTTGGTCTTAAAGAAGGCAGCCTCATCAGTTTAATGACGTTTGTTGATTACTTTCCATTAAAACGGACAAAATATATGGCTTTGTAAGTGGCAATTTAACCTTTGAATTAAAATACACCTTCCTTTTTTTCCCCCCGTCTCAGTCTCTCTATTCCCTCCCCTTTTAGATATTTATTATTCACCTCCTTTCTGCTCTGCTCTGAAAGCTTTTACCAAGGAATAATCTGATGAAAAGCAAAGCCTGGTTTCATCCCAACAGGAAGAAGCCCAGGAATGCGAGGGAACCGATGACAAACTGTCCCAGTGCCTCAGCTCTCCATCTCGTGTGTACGCACAGTTATCAGAAGGGAAGACCATCACAACAGTTGCGAAACCAAAGAGAGGATATTCGCCTTGCATTTTGGACCTCTGCTTCTTCTGTAGACCGGTTGTCCTTATGGCAACCATTTCCATCAGAGACAAGCAGCTCGGTACTGCTCTCTGCTGCTTACTGCAGCTTTTGCAGCAGCAGATTTAAAACTGTCATTGCGAAGAAAGAAATCCGGGAGGTGTGGGGAAAGAAACAGAAGAGGACGATCACTTCAAGTGCTTCATTCTACAGTTAAATTCCAGCCCGCTTCCCATTCTCTCTTTCTCCCACACTTACATGAGACTAGTTTTCTGAACTGTCTCCCCTTTGCATTTTAGAGAGGGAAAAAACCCTCTATTTTTCCAAATTTGGTGCCTGATCTCATACAATGTTGAAACTAACTTGCATTCGCCTTTTCAAAGAAGAATGCATGCTGTAAAGAACACAGTAGGCATTATTTGTCACTTCCACACATCAGCGCACCGCAGCTGACTGCAACTAAGTCAAGCTGTTGTTTTTAAAGCAAATGAAAATACAAGGGGAACAGGGGGAGGGCGATGGGACAGCTCCCTGAAGAGCAGGGAACATTTGTAAACAGAGCTGGAAGACACAGCTGGCTCCTTCCTGCTTCTTAGCATGTTTTAGCTAAATGACCTGGGGCTCCGTCAGCCACTGTGGTCTAAGAAGATACTAGAGAAGCTGCATTCAGTCTTGCAGTAGGTCTGCAAATACAACCGGACAACTGCCAGTACACAGCAGGGATATAAAAGGAAGTAACGGGAACAGCACAGAGCTCTCAAGTCTTGTCTTATCTGCTACTCAGAAAACTACCACAGCAGAACTGGCAAAGTTGCTCAGCTCCACTTCAAAAGTCCCAAAACAACCTATCTTGTCTGGAGCAGTGGTTAAGACGGCACATCATATACAGCCATAAAGAGCAAAAGAATGGAAGCTAGTGCCTTGCCTACTAAATGGAGGTCTGTGGCTTCAGCAGGCACCAGTAGAAAACATTGATCAAATGCCCTGGCTACCACTGAAGCAGACAGTTCTGCTGTTCAAAGATTTACAGCTATTAACAGCACACAAGAGTACAATATGCTGGAAACTGTTATTGAGTGAACATGTGAGAAGGGGTTTTGAAAATGAGGCATATGCATATCAAGCCTAATATGCTTTAATAGCAAGTGTCAGAAAATGTCACGAAGGTTGCCGAATATTGCAGATCATCCTCTTCCTCCAGTCATATCCACTCTGAAGTGCTCGTATCAATGGCTTCAGAATTGCCTCAGCTGGAACAGGAAGGCAGACCCAATCACACGGTGGTTCAAACACCCCCTCCCCGGTGTGCTTCCAAAGGAGCCGGTTCTTGTTAGCCAGGAAGCTGCAGGCAACTAAGTCATCAGAGAAACCACTGTCCGTAACAGGAGGCTAAAAACTTGGGTAGGGAGGATCATCCTGAAGCAACCAGAGAGAAGAGCTCTAGTTTCAGATGCAGTCCTTTAGACCTGTGTGAAGTCCCTGCTTGTGAAATGGGGATATCATCTTCTCTTTCTTCTACTCAGAACATACAACCTCATTAAAGCAGGAATCACACGAGAACACACAACTTAATTACAACAGGAATCACACAACTGTGCAACACTTGCCACCACATATGGCTTGCTGGCTGCAATCAGTCTTTGCTGAGACTTCCAGATCCGAGTAAAATGTGAACAGCAAGCAACAGTAAACTGAGAAATGCTCCTTCCCCAGCTGGCTGAATTCTGTTAAGGAAGGGAAAAAACAAAAACGGTACTGCTACATTTTAGGCTGAGAGCCTGTGATGTCAAGCATTTAAGACTCAGTAAATACTTTGTAAGAAGTACTGGATTTATATGTTTATCATGCAAGGGTGATGCAACAACAATGGACTAGGACAGACTGGATTTTTCAGGTAGTTTTGTATTTTGCTCTGATGCAGGTTTCAGCTTAAGTACCTGAGACACTTCCACTTTGTTCTGGGGGAACAGGACTAGTCTCATATACCAATTTCGAATATCTACTTCCAGCTTTCTGGTTGTTATTACGAGTGGCTACGAGATGTGCTTTCTGGAGGTTAATGCATACAGCCTAGTCCATTCCGTTCCTCTTGATATGCAATTTTTATCCCTTCACTGCTTAGGAAATGAAAAGGATCTTGTTACTGTTTTAATTTTGCAGCTAGTATCAACGTTAACACCAAGAAAATTAAGACATGCTGCAAAGGGACAGCTGTTTGGCTTTAATTTATACATGCAAGTTTTATCATCACTGTCATTGGAAACCTAAGTAATATCTGAAAGCCATCAAACACGGTTCCTATTATGCAGCAATAGCTAACCTTTCTGAAAACAGAGGAACCGTTCAGTATCTCAGTCAGAGTGTTCAGATGCTGGTGTCCTTTCATCCATGCCTGAATATGAAAAATTATTCGTCGCCTTAGAATTCACAGCACTTAAAGCCAGAGGAAGCCAGGGCACAACTTACCAGGGGCAGGTGCTTAAATAAGTCAGATGTCTCATCAGGGCTTGCATGGGAGGAAAATGCAGGAGAAAATTTTAAGCCATTGATTTTATTTGCAGCATAACTACAGAGACCTCTGGACAAAGCAGTTTTGCGGAATCCAGGACTGGTAAAGCTGGGCTGAAGGGGAAATCAATCTGCAATCGTTTGGAGATCACCAGCTCCGCTGTGGGAACGTTCGCCCAGATGAAGCAGACATGCAGTGACAGGGCCAACAACAAAAATTATTAGAGAGAGTGACTCATTTCCTCTTTTTCCTTTTTAGTACCAACTCGCAGCATGAATACAAGACTAGAAGCAAAAAAATGCAGTTGTGTTCAGCCTGACAAAAGCTGGCTAACAAGGACTGCTTTCAGCCAGCCAGAGAGCTGGAAGCATGTCTCTAACACTGACTTCATAACTGCAAGGAACCCCCAGATTTCTTCCTGTCAAGCAGCCCATATGGCACCCTAGTGAGCGACTTTCAACAGCAACCTACTGAATGATTAAGGACTTGTGAAACACTCCACATATTCTGTGGGGTTTGTATAAACTGCATCCATTTATTTCTAATGCGTTACAAATAGCCCAGTTGCTCAGCATCAAAAACTCTTATGTTTACAGGAGAAGCAAAACTCAAAAAGGAAACAAGGTGTCCCACAGACAACTCTTAGAACCAAATCCAAATGTTTGCAGAGACTGGTCTTTATTCCTGTTTGTAATGCTGGCCCCACACAAGCCATCTCACTCTCCTAAAGCTGCATGTGCATCCATACGTGGGAATTGTGATGCCCCCTTCTTTTGTAAAGCCCTTCAGGATCTGCAGGTGTAAGCTGGATGCTGGATCCGCAAGGCAACAAGAACAAAGACCTCTCCTCATGGAAAAGTCCACATTGGCCTAAATTTCCCACGTCAGGTGAACTGGGCTCTGCGCATTCCCCTGTTGGTCTGGCAGAAATCAGATTAAAGCACTCTCAAGGTGCTTCATTGCTCCACAACCGTTAGTCACCTAGGCTGTTTCCCAAACGCATATGTGCAAAAGGATATATAATCACAGAATCATTTAGGTTGGAAAAAACCTTTAAGATCATCGAGTCCAACCATCAACCATGGCCACTAAACCACTAACCATATGTTACCCTCAAGGAAGTGATCCCTTTCTCATTCCAAAAAAGGAAGGGAAAAGGGGTTGTTGCAGGAGCTGAGCCACTCCAGACCCTGCTGCCAGGGCTTTGCAGTACCAGGTCTCTGGGAGTTCACAGGGAGCCTAGTGACTTTCCCATTTAATCAGCTACAAGCTTGCATTCATTCATTCCTGTCTGAAGGCTGCTAGAAAGAAAGGGCTAGCCCTAGAGCCCTTTGTTACTGGGAAGAAAGCATTGGCAGAGAATATGCTTTTCACCTCATCCAGTTTTCACATTAGACTCTGATTTGCGCTAACCGCCTGCTCTCCACCACTAACCTGTTACATCGTAAGCCAGCAAACCTTTAAAGTACTGCCTTCTTGGGAAAGTCTCTATTTCCTACAGTACACATCTTAAAATAATACCCGATATGACACACACTACCAGCCCAGGGAGGAGGAGTTCGCTTTGCCCTTGACTAGCTGCCAGAACAGAGGAAGCTGCTTGCGGCAGCCCTGAAGCACTAAACCAGTAGGAGGAACCTCAGAAAACACACAAACAGATCTTCACAGCTCCATGTAGGTGTTAGATACACAAAGGAATTCACTAATACCAGTAGAATACATGTTATCTTTCAATTATTTCAACCGTCAGGCTCTTTAGGAAGGTTTTCATAAAAGTTTCAAAGCATCCCAAACAAAACACCAGATTTCAATTTCCACCACACCAAAACTTCAAGGGTTTTTAAAACAGTTCTGAACTTTGCAGACGACTACAGCTCTGTTCTGACACAAAATACTGAGGCTGTTAAATGACACAGATGTACTTACCTATTGCATCATTTACACAGCAAAGCACTTAAAACCCAACCAGTGAATGTTAAAGGACATAATAAATTTTACATTGCCTACATAACAAACATACATTATTCATATATTATTCACATTTACATAAAAGGAATGCGTTTTTCATCATTGCAGAATAACCTTAACTCTGACCTGTGGATTTTCTCAATATATTTGTTGTACTAGTTTTAGTTTCTAAATATTTTATATTAAGTGTTACATGAGAAATACTATCTTTCATTAACTTTATCAACTGACAATTTTAATTAGTTTTTCCAGAGAATAGCATTGAACATACAGTTTCATAAAGTGTGTAACAGTGTTGATTTATGGAAAAATTATGCATCTTGATTTGCATTTGGGAATGATTAAAGTATTATTAATGTGTAGATACATCTTTTAAGTT
Source organism: Pandion haliaetus (assembly GCA_013401275.1). NCBI lineage: Eukaryota > Metazoa > Chordata > Aves > Accipitriformes > Pandionidae > Pandion > Pandion haliaetus. The sequence continues at coordinate 53,140 of VYZV01005465.1, read as the reverse complement.
TGCATTGGGATTACAGTTGAAGGTTAGTTATGAAAATAAGCTTTTCATCCTTCAAAACCCTTGAGACTGCATTTGAGCCATCAGTCAGATGTAAAGGGATCCTTAATATTCCTTCCAATCTGCAACCAGATCAGATAACTGTATGGTCAAACACAAAGGGTCCTTTCTTCCATGCAGTCACGCATGTGCTTACAGTTGCTACTTAAAGCAGACCCACTGGACTCAATATGTGGATCAGGATTAAGACTGATGCGGGAAGATAAAATTTGTTTCTTAGTAACCATAGGAAAGTAAGATAGAAAGGGATCTCCTTGGTCATCTTTCTTCATGCTTACAGGAGTACAAAATATTTGCATATTGACTAGATCATGCAGATGCTATAGAGTTGATAAAGTTGTTAAGTATTCATCTGTTTAATTCTCATTCCTTCTGTTGCTTAAGCATTTCAACACACTAGTATCATTTGGCTACTTCACTGCTTCTAATACAGATTGGATGACGCACAAAATTTGCACACAAATCAACGTTCATCTCTTAATTACTAGAAATGCTTTATTGTGCTAATGAGATAGAAAGAACCTACTAAGTTAAATATGCATCAAAATGCTTAGAGGATTATGGTCACAGTTCCCATCCTACCTCCTGGAAACAAATGCAGAACCATACAAACTGACTATCAATGCTTGAAGCCAAAACCCAAGATTTAAATTCATCTGTACTTTTTGTTAATCAAGCTCTAGATGCAGACTCTGTTGAGATAGTAGATCATCCCCTAACATTTACCAGCCTTATTTGAACACAGCACCTACAGCAGTAGCTCCTCTTAGTGCGATGCTTGTAATAACATGTGGGTTCTGGCAGTGGATTTTTTTCTGGCATTCTGTCACGTAAGTCTTTTAAAAAAGTCAGCCCATACTGAAGCCATAACTCCCTTTTTGATTCTCATATGTCTTTGTTAGCTGGTGGGAAATAGGAGTGTAAGACAGGAAGTTGAAGAGGAAATTAGGAAAAAAATCAATTAAAGGACAGCAAGAATGCTTTGAATAAAAGGTATAAAAAGATGCAAGTCAATACAAGAGAAACCTATCAATTTCCTTATTGTGACTATATTAGAAAACTGTAGCTTCTGCTTGCAAAAAGCATGAAATCAGTCATTCTTTCCTTCATCATTATAGATTATGGTGACACGACTTAGGTACAGTATGAGGAGCGATCTAATTATCAACTGATGAGTCATGCTATACAATTTTAGTTGTAATCAGTCATGTTCTAAATGGAATCCAAGTTACATGCTGGTAATTATCCACTGTGGATGGAAAGATGTGATGATTTATTTTTCAAACTGGCAGTGCCATCTGATACGTTCACAAAAAGGCTACGAAAAGAATTAACTGTCTAACAAAATATTTACACAGCGTGAAAAATACCTACATTTCTATAGGTGTCACAACCCCAGATCTCACTCCTGAATGGTAATGGTCAGCTCAGACTCCACCATTTCATACATGAATCTAGATTGTCTTTCCCCAGTATATCCCTTCACATTTTACATTGAATTTAATCTGCAATTTTATTGCCCAATCTTTCAGTCTTGCAAGACCCTTCAGCAGTTCTTCAGTTTAGCATTGTCCTGACAAACCTTTGTGTCATCACCACTGCTCATCCCCTTTTCTATGTCTTCTCAACAGACAGCCATGCAGAACTCCACTGACCATGTTCTGCCGGACTCCATTCCCATCTTTAACTGACTATTTATCCATAATAGTTTATCTTACCCAATGCCAGCCTAGTTTCCCTAAAAACCTTTGTCAAAAGGCCCTTAAAAATTAGAGTAGGCTATATTAATAATTTCATTCTTATGCATGTTTGCTAGCCCCTTCAAAGGAGGCCAAGAGTCTTATAAAGCAGAACTTCCCTTTAAAGAAGTCATGATGACTCCTCTCAAGTAGGTCATGTTTTTCATTGTTTATATGCATCATTTATAGTTTCCACTAATTACCCTGGGAAAATTATCAAGCTTAGAGGCCCCCTATGCTGCTGTAAAGACTGGTTGTCATATTCATTGTTCTTCAGTCACCAAAGAAATTTAAGCCTTCCCAGTACTGTTAGTAACTCAGCTAGTCATCTGGCAGTTACCTTACATTGCTGATACCAGCTGATTCTAGTAATATTAGTGATTGCTTTGTCTGGTTTTCCCTTAACCTTTCACCTTTCCTATGGTTGCTTCAAAGTTAGTTCAATCCTCCAATGATTCTCCCAACCTGAGCCCCCGTACAGGGTTTTGCCATCTGAATCAAACTTGGGCTCTACAAAGNAAAAAAAAAAAATTTAAATACTGTAGTTAGATCATGCAACCTGGTATAGCCACCTCATTTGTTTGTTATACTCAAGATTTGTGCTGCCTCAGATAAATACCGGGTGACGTTCATCACATTAACCTGTACCTACCAGCAGATAGTGGTAGAATAACCACAAATACCTTGGGTCTTCCATACACTATAATGTTTGTTTAAAGACCTTTCTTGTGAGCTTAGGGTCTCTGGATTTTGACCTTGGTAGTGTGTGTTGAGTTGTACTCTAGAGCCCTTCCAGAGCAAAGCAACTGGATTTGCCAAGGAAGCTTAGCCACAAGTAGAAACCAATTTACCAGCAATGCAGCCTACAGGAACAGACTGGAGAAAAGAGGCTTTGTCAGCTCAAGCACAGCTCTCAACAGAAGCATAAATGTATGCTTCAGACACCTCTATTAGGCTGAATCCTGCCAATGGGGATGTTTCTCTCCTTCCGAGAGTATAAAGAGAGTCTATTTGGCTCAGTGCCTAACTTCTAGATGATTATTATTAGGAAAGATGAATTCTAACTTTTGTGATTCAGATTCTCCTTCATAGAACGCAGGGATCAGAGTCCTGCCCTGTACCTCAGGGGGAAAAACACATTAAATATTTTGAAACATTCTGATACAGCACTTGGAATGGAACTCTCAAAATGAATGCCTTCCAGGGAACTCAGAGAATTCAGAGCAATTAGTTTTGTTAATTGCTCTATTTTGGAATTTTGTGCACATTGCAAGAAGTTTCTCCTTCAGCTCAGCTGAAGACTATTTTAACTTACCTAAGCCAGCTTAGACAAGGACTTTCCTCTCAAAACTAGGCTGAAAAGGCTATGAAAATAGACTGTTTGGGTACTCCAGTAGTTTATACCAATTGTACATCATTTTACACTAGACATTCATAAAAAGAATGTGTGTGACAAAATGCAATGACGTTTTTTCCACTAGCGGAGAGTTTAAGTTTTAGTTGGAGGCTCAGGCTGGTTTTTATTTTATCAAATCAATTTGATCTTCTATAATAAATATAAAGTTAATATAGAGTTTATAAAATAGGTATTATTATTTACTTAATGGCCCATAACAACTTCCATAGAGAATTTATATTTCACAGATCATTGACTTGATAGATTGTGACAGCTTTTCTGAAGATGTTCTGGTCTACTGGGTCATTACAGATAGCATGCACAGACGGTAAATCTGTGTCCTAAATATCCTAGTAACATTTTTCTCAAAACAGTTAAGTGAATGGGATCAAAGTCAGTTTAAAATATTTATTTTATTTTTAAAAGGCAAACCAGCATGAGGCACATTACAGACTATTTGCTAGCAAAAGCCTGAAAAAGTCATGTTGCGAATTATACAAATGTTTTTATGTATGCACAGCTGAAACAAGCAGACATGTCACAGAAGATGCAGGAAGAAATAGGCCCTGTCTCAAAGAACTTACACTTTAAACCCTTATCCCACAAAGATTTCCCTTGTTGGTTTACTACACAGTAATGCATTATCTGTCTGGATTTTGATTACTGCCAGATATCTAGTCCCAGCCCTGAAGGCCACATACAACCTTCCTTCTGTGAATTGTCCATTGCTTTCACAGAAATTGTTTGCACAGGCACCTATTTCTCCTTGCATGATTTCAGACTAGTTTTAGGAAGCAGAGGAATCCTTCAGCAAACAAGAAGGAAAACTTTGAGAAGAAAGATTGTAGTAATCTGTAATCATGAAACATCACTCTAGACAATGCGTACATTTTGATGATTCTGTTAGTCTCTTGTTAAAATGAAGGTAAACATTATTGATACCCTCTTAGGATTCAGAAATCGGCTGAAACAAGGCTTTTTTTTTTTCTTTTCAACTTCATGTTAAAATAAATTAAATAATTCCTCCAGCTGCTATCCCATCTTGTCAAAAGTGAACGATCTAAAATAGAAGCTATTTACTAAAATAAGACATAATGAAAACACTGAGATCTTGAATTATAGTGCCAAGAATGGCACCACTCAGGCAGTGGCTTAAATGCTACAAACTCAGTTGGTACTCGCAGATCAGATATACGGCAACAACCCACAAGAGAAGCATGCAAACAAAACAATGTCACATTTTGATTTAAGTATGCTTAGATTCAGGAGAGCTGAGATTTCACAGTTCGCCTAGGACTGCTACTGATCTCTTTGGAACACCTCTGCAGCAGCCACTCCTGAAGAGCAAATCACTCTAGAAGCAGCTGACCAACCTCTTCTCACCAAAGTTTAAAAAGAGGGTGATTCTGAACCAGCTGCTGCTTGGGAGTAGAGGAAGGCTAGAGGAACAGAAACCCTATTAATAACACAAATGGCCACAGAGAGGAATGGAAATCATAGACTAATACATAATGAACAGCACAGAAATGGGAAGGTCGGTTCTTTAGCAGTAGAGGACAGCATCTCTTCTGTATGAGGACAGTTGCTCTCTCTCCTAATGAAGCTCTGCCATGGCAGAACAGAATAGTAGAGTAGAGTAGAGTAGAGTAGTCAGTATTTTTAAGTTTATGTTAGCAAGTTACCAGCTAAATTAAAATTAGTTCAAATTAAAATCATCAGTAAACATCTGATGAAAAATGCTGATGTACCTATGATTCACATCCGGACCTTTGGTAGCAACAACCATCTGTCAAGAATCCATATTTTACATTAAATCTGGTGCTATGACCAGCACCCTTCTTTCCCTGTCTGCATTTTAAAAAGCAGAGCTGAACACCAGTCATCTCCATGCAGGCAATACATGCTGGCAATACAGTAGCTTGCACGTAGACCTGAGCAGACAGAGGTGCCTCCTAGAGCCCTAAGTGAAGCGGTAAGCTCTTGACAAATATAAGACTTCCTCCTTGGCTTTTCCCCCACAATTTCTCATGGTTTAGCCCTCAGAGGGCTGCACATGGTGTGAGCTGACCTTCACCACTATCTTCTTGGCCTTCTGGCTGGCATAGGGTCCATCTTCAACTGCTGCCTTTCTACAGAGTTTGCACTCTGGTATAAGACATTTCACACTGAGGCACCACAGTGCTCAGGTTTTGGAAGAGGAAAATGCTGTACAAATTTCAAACTGTCCATTTGAATTTATTGCTGAGAAGTTGGCTAAGTCCCCCCCTCTTCTTGTGTAGTATACTTCTATTTTGTACATAAAAAAGCAAACATCATGCTTTTACTAATCAGTAGTATGGGTCACTAAGCTTTATCACACAGATGGAAAACAACAGTACCAACCAATCATTAGTCTTACTTTACTTATAGTATTGTCAATCATATGCTTTGATACCATATCACATTTTATTTGAGGCAACATATTTACAGACAGGACTTAGGGAGGTAGAAAGACCAGATAAAACAAGTTCTTAGCATTATTACTAACTCAAAAATACCAGCTTTTAGCTGTCCCTTCCTTTCCTCCTTTTTTGAAAATAATGAAATATGGATACACCAAACTTTCATATTAGAAGTGGAGAGAGACAGAGTAGAAAGTACTTGCTGTGCATTCTTTTAGGTAGGATAATAGCCTGAGGTGTTAAAATGGCTGATTGGCTCACAGCTAGTTTTCTCCATGCTTCACCAAAGCCCTACTTGCGTTGTTTCTCCCACTCCTGGCAGAGATCCAGGACTACTGCTTATTTTCCTGGGCCACTGAGCTGAATCTTACATTGCCTGGTAGAAAGGCCAGTCAGTGCTCACTTTGGGAAGCAGCTGAACCCAGTTGCCACATTTCCCTGGAGATGTATAAGGCTGGACCCAGTGACCTGCCTCTTGCTGAACAGAACCTGCAACACATGGGTTTTAGCAAAAATAAACTGAGTAGTCCCATCATAGCCACTTGGGACAGTATGCCAACAGGATGGTGATCCATTTAAAGAAGTTGTTTTATACAACAGGTTTTGTCCTTGTTTCTAAGAGTGCTCCATGGCTGGACGTCATGTTTCTGAAATGTGCTTATTACTCAGAATTTATTTCATACAAAAAGGGCTGCATAGCTTATGGGTTGGTAACTGACTACTGACCATCATGATTACCTTGAAAGACTGCTCTTCAGGAAAAGTGATTGCTCATGTATGCTATGGATTGGATGCCCGAAATCTAAAAAATGCCAAAAGCTGAAAGGCTTCCACAGTTGCTCCACAGAGGTGAGTGGGACAAAAGACAGGTCTACAAAATTCTAGAAAAAAAAATCCCAGTAAGGACAATGCTATCCTTTAATAAATTCAGGGCTCCCTACTGGATTAAAGCAGAGATCAAATCCATCAAAGCCACAGGGTTTTTTCTGTTTACAACCAGAAAAATCAAATTTAATTTTATTATCACATCCACAAAGTAAATATCTTTATGTGCATCATTGCTGTGAAGGGTGAGCTAACCAGATCCTGACTGTTCTCATTTTACTGTCTCTGTGGTTAATCTACAACTGGAATTTTCCCACAATCTCAGCTGCATAGTGCATTTCCATATAATATCTTGATTAATTTTGCTAAAGCCAGGTTTCTAACCCGACATTTTTGGAGCAACAAAGTTCTGGACACGTTATCAATCCGTATCCCACATACATCATTCCTTCCCTTGCCTGTCAGTGCAATCAGATCCGTGACTGCACCACTTCCCCTCCCTGCTGCCATCCGTGTTTCCATGAAGGGCCTCATCCCTGGTGTAACAGTGTCACTAGCAGGCCAGAGCTGAGGAGGACAGCAGGATGACCGACATTTCCTCTGTTTTTCTGTAGCTCTTTCTGATGATATTAACGGATTAACACCTTTTCCCTGGCACCACACAGAGCTGCTGTATCAGTTATTTCTAAGTACCTCTGAAAACCTCTTCTCTTTCTTCCTAAATCAACTATATGAAAAGCAAAAGAATCGCTTTGCCTACAAATACATTTTTAACATAAAAAGATAATCTCATTTTTCAAAACCACTCCGATTCACAAAATGTTGCTTTTAGACATGTCTCCCCACAACAAAGAAGCAGCCAAGAAACAACTGAAATGCACTCTCTTCTATCCTTATTTTATTTAATAGCACTTGTCCCTGTCAAGATTCCCTATATCCACTTTTGAGGCTTTCCTTCCTAGGCAGAAAACCTGTTACAGCATTTATAAGACAGGAAGATAAATATTTGTTAGATATACAGACAAGTCAATTAAATTCATTACTTCAGTCTCCCCAAAATTCTTTAAGCAATGGTCCTCTTATCTCTGCAACTTGCCACTAGATTTGTTTTGAACAAACATCTGTAACTCCCTTATAAGAAAAATGGGTGATTTAATATTTGATTAGCAAGTACTATCTCAGTTGTCCATGTTTTTAAATGGAAATAATCCTGCGAATTTCAGTATTGATTTCAAGAAGCTTTGTGCTGTATTATTCTTGAATTCATACTGTATATCTCACACTTGCAAGAATTCATTATCTCTAGGGAAAGGGTAAGTAAAGCCCTGTATTTGGGAGAAAGGAATAAAGAAGAGAGGATTAAATGACCCTCATTTTTTTTCTCTGATAACATCAGCTTTATTTTTGAAAGAGATTCTGGCACCAATGATCCCTTTTAAGCATCTTAATAATAAAGATAAACTCCATGCTCAGTCTGAACATATGCAACACCTAAAAGCTTGTCAGAATGAGAAGGAAATAAATTTGATTGCTAAACAGTACCATTGCTTTATCTTGCTCTGATTTTATGTTTTGGAGAAGGAAGATTTCAGAAGAAGATCATATAGTAAAATCTACTTACAACAATCACATTTATTTTTGTGAATTTCTGACTTTTTTTTTTTAAATTTGCCCCAAACATTTTGTCTTTGCACAGAGTTTGACATTGCGAGACTGTAGAAAGCAAAGAAAAAGGACACAATAGAGGAAGACGGGTTCTTTTTTTTTTTTAAGAGAGAAAAAAATCTGCAGGACTGGTCAGCGCAGGTTATTGTTATCAAAAGCTTTCCCTTTTGAAAACTGCTTACAGAGAGTGTAGATGCACATAGCTTCATTAATAGCTGTTGTGTTGCCAGAGAAGGAAAGCTCTGTGGCAGAGATGGAAAGCCACACAAAAAGGTGCTGGAGAACCACCGGCATGAAAGAGAGCACTTCATATGAAAACAAATGGTGATGTTCTGCATGGTTTGAAGGATCGTTTTCTGGCTCAGGCACTAGGCTAAGACTCAGAAGATCTTGGTTTGGTTTCTAGTTTTGTCATAGTCCTTCTCTGACCTTGAGCTAGGGAGTATGTCTGTTAAATTCAGCCTTTCTATCAGAGAGTAATAGTGCTATGCTCAACGGTATTTCATCCATTTTGACTGCAAGCTTTCTGAGGCAGGAACTGTCTCTTACTGTGTGGTTGTACAATGGCTTTAGTGCACTTGGACTTCTCAGCTGGGGCCTTTAAGCTCTAGTAACAAGCATAAAGCTGATTTAGGAGATGGGTTTTTTATTGCAGTTGTCAGTTTTGCTTGATTAGCTCAGAACAGAAGTTGAGCTTCTGCTAATCTGCTAATTTAATGTGAAATGTAGAATACTGAAGTATATGCTGGAATGTAGGAAATAGATACCTGAAATAAACTACTTGAAAGGAGGTTGTAGCGAGGTGGGTGTCGGTCTCTTTTCCCAAGCAACAAGCGATGGGATGAGAAGAAACAGCCTCAAGTTGTCCCAGGCGAGGTTTAGATTGGATATTAGGAAATATTTCTTCACTGAAAGGATAGTCAAGCACTGGAACAGGCTGCCCAGGGAAGTGGTGGAGTCACCATCCTTGGACGTATTTTAAAGACATGTAGACATGGCACTTAGGGACATGGTTTAGTGGTGGAGTTGGCAGTGTTAGGTTTATGGTTGAACTCGATGATCTTAAGGGTCTTTTCCAACCTAAATGGTTCTATGATTCCATGATTCTATATTCACTTTTCTTTTGTCTAGTTTGAAATCTGGTTTACCCTTGTGTCAACTCAGTGAACCTCCAGAATTATCTGAAGCCCTTCCTGAGGCTGCAGCTCAGAAAACTGGCAAGTTTACCACAACACTGTAGATGCTAAAAAGAGTATAATGAAGTGTGTTCTGCTTGTTGGACTTAAATCTCTGTGATGGGTAGTATCCATTCCAACTGATTACAGCTCACTTTTACTTCTCATAAGCTATTGGGAAAAAGATTGATTTCCCTCACAGTGAAGGCTGTGGGACTGCAAGGAAGACCATGGCTAAGGGGAAGGCTCCCTGCCCACACAGTCATCTGCAGCCTTCTGCAGCAGAGGGAGAAGGTTCCTGCCACAGAAAGCAGATGGAGCCTGCTGGGGTTGTGGGGACCCTTTTGCAGTGGGATGTGTGAGAGCAAGACAAGAGTGAGAAAACAAAGCCTGAAGGAAATCTGAGGCAGACGCGGAGAGTAAGAGGCTGCTGAAATAACCTGGGAGCCAACAGCCAGGTGGCTGGGGCATCAAAATGAAGATCACCCTTGGGATCCAGAGGGGGTTGTACAGAGTTTTTGCAACCTGAAAGTTGCTGAGCATTGCTATATTGGGAATCAATCTGAAAGAAAGACTCGCTCCACCAGGACAGAAAAATAGTAGGGGGCAGTTTTGTTTACAAACCTCTTATTTCAATTTGGTTTTACTCTGAGCTTTTCCTGTACTGAAAAGAGTTCAGAGTTATGATGCTGTCTACAATGTACAATCCTGCTAAACCCCGTATTTTGAGATTCAAAGCCCTTTCCACTGTATAGGGTGCTCACTTCAAAGAAATGATCCAAATAAGCACACTGATCCACTGTAAAGCCCCCCACAAATTCAGGGACCCATGAAGAGCTGTTCTGTCAAAATTGTGATCGAGGTAAATGGTTTGGAAGAAGACATGCCACAGGAAATAGAATTGAATTACTAACCCTTGGGTGCCCGTGGACTCCACAGTGTACAGGACCTAGTTGCAGGGAATGTAGCTAAGGGGACATTCAGTCTGACCTCATGATAAAGGTTATTCAAGACATTTTGATGCTTTGTTTCGTTTAAAAGAAGTTTGTAGAGTTAGATCACCATCTGGAAAAGCAGTAATATCACCAAATGAGCCAGCTGTATCGGACACAGAGAGCTAAATCATTTGTTCATAAATTCAGGTAAAATTATCACTATTGAAACCACAAATGGCATTCACCTTCCTTTATTATTGGAAACATTGTAAAGCTTTATTTTTTAGCTTTTTAGTCAATTAGTTATCTGGGGTTTGGGAGGCACACAATTAAATGAGAGGATTTGAACGCATGTCTTGCATCTCCCAGGAGTGTGCCCACAACCATTATTCTGAGGTGGTTTTCTCATTTCCTGCAGTTACTTTGCCAATTTGTGTAAAATACTTAAAAAGTCATAGAGAGGGAAAGACATAACCAGGCAGTGAGAACAACAGCTTTCATGAGTCTAAAGGATGGGACATGTATCTATAAGATACTCAACTCCAGAAGCCTGTGGAAAGCTAGCACAATCACCTGAAAGGTGAGCACTTTGGATTCTGATTCCTTGTAGACTGAAGTCAGTGCAGTGATTAAACCACAGAAAACTTCATTGAAAGGAGAATATCAATAGCACCTTCTTCAGAGGGCTCCAAATTTTGCATTTCTCACATTAAAAAAAAACCCAACAAAATTTAGGAGGAAAAAACTAGATACTGCTACTGGAAACAACAGCATCATGAACCGTAAAATCTAGTAAAAGGGCAAGACTTAGGAGGAGCAGCTGAGGTCACTTGGCTTGTTCAGCTTGGAGAAAAGACTGAGGGGTGACCTCATCGCAGTCTGCAACTTCCTCAAGGGGGGCAGCAGGGGAGGAGGTGCTGATCTCCTCTCTCTGGTGACCAGTGATAGGACACAAGGAAAGGAGATGAAGCTGCATCAGCGGAAGTTCAGATTGGATGTGAAAAAAAGGTTCTTCACTGAGAGGGTGGTCAGTCACTGGAACAGGCTCCCCAGGGAAGTGGTCATGGCACCAAGCCTGCCACAGTTCAAGGAGCATCTGGACAATGCTCCTAGTCATATGGTTTAGCTTTAGGTAGTCCTGCAAGGAGGAGGGAATTGAACTCAATCCTTATAGGTCCCTTCCAACTCAAGACATTTTGTGATTCTATGATCTATAGTTTCTTTAAAATTTTATGTTCAATAGTTCACTACTTCATGCTACACAATTACTTCTATTAATTACATTCATCTTATTAATAAGAAGATTAAAAGTATTTCCAGATCCATGTAGTAAGTGGGTCATTTGTCTTAGCAGATGAACTACTGGATAAGACAGAAGGATCAATATTTCAATTCTTCACAGTATCAAAACAAGATTAAACCTTTTGGACACAATTATTCTGGCTTTAGAAGAAGTTTCTATAGAGCAGAACAATTCTGTAGAGATGTGATCTGGAACTAAAGAACCATAGGATATTACAGACAACTCATTATCAGAAAAGCTTTTCACATGAAGATTTCCATGGAACAATATAAAAACATATGATTAACTCCAAACAATACATTACAAATTGTGCTCTAATTCAGTTGAAAGAGTTTTGGTGGTGGGGTTTTTTTTTTAATTCTATGACTATTACAACAGATGGGGGAGGGAGAAGAAAATCAGAGAAACACCAAATGATGATTGCAATGTAAACATGGATTTACATAACACAAGACTCAGAAGAAAAAGGGACAATGTTATTTAGATATCCTATGGAGCATCTAATTGAGCTACTTTCATTCAATTTCTTTAAAAAGAAAAGTCTGTTGGAATGTTAGAAATAAATTTTACAGAAATTATCCCCTGGAGCGTGGAAATTATCATAGATTGCCCTTTGTAGTTCAGTTCTCAGGACACAATAATCCTCCCTTTCCATGAACAAGATGCTAGGCAGAAATGATTATATAAAATTAGTTTTTAGTCAAAGTCCTAAAAGGACAATGAAGACAGACATGAACAGCAGTTTCTGCTTCAATCAAAATTATTGATAAGAGAACTGGCTTGAGGCTATCAGACCATGAAACTGGTAGAAAAATTGTTCCCTTTCTGGTCAACTCTGGTGACCACAATATCTTCTGGAGAGAGTAGAAATGAGTAGTCAGCTGCCAACACAGAAACACTGGTCTGTCAAATGGATTTGATGACATTGCAGCATGACCACAGCCCTCATGAAGTAAACTTATCCTTCATCCTTTAAATTACATTCCTGTAGACTGAAGGGTCTATATCATATAGACTACCAGGAGGACCAGATGCTTCCTTATATGCTAGTCCACACAAGACGATTAACTGAATCTATTTGAACTCCGTGCAGTTTCTTTCTGTCTTAGGACAATATTCTTCAATAATAAGGAGGAATTAAAGAACTTTTACTAATATAAAAAAACGTCAGCTGGATGCAACTTAGAAGAAATTGCTTTATCAAAAATACACTTTTAAAGACTATTTCAAGTACAGTTACCAATCTTAAGAGAGTTTCAGAAAGGGACCATCTTATCCCACACTACTGTGACTACAACTGTATGCTGTTCTGAAATACAATCTAGTGGAACTTGACTCGCTCCTATAAAAGTCATAAAAGCATAGCATAGCTCACACTTACTTCTTGGGGATCTACACTATTTTTGCAATGACGTGCTCTGGATGAGAACTAGTGATATTCCAACTGATCATAATGCTCATGCTTTTACTTTTACAGAAAGACGCAAGGAACACATGCTAGTGCTTTAGAAGAGCCTCTGCACAAGTCTGTAGAAAAGATACCTGAATTTTTTAGCTTGGTTTTTCTTTTTTTTTTTTAACAAGAACAACAAAAAAAAGAGTCATTATAATGTGTAAAATTTCAATACTCACATGATATAATTTAATTTATAATATTTCTATTACCCTCAGAAAGACTGGGAACAATTTGTTTTTCCCGTACCAGATATTCAGCATGTATTTTGTTTAGATAGATACACATATCAAATAACTGTTTTATTAAAGAAATAAGCCATCTGTTAGTGGGTGGCAACACAAAGGAACCATAACTGCATAATAAGAAATCCTGCAAAAAAATTACAGATCTGAATCAGTAACACAAACACAAGATACACACACAAAACCATCACAGAACAAAATACAGCAACAAGCTTGCTAAATGTACGCTCCTTGTTTGAACGGACTAACAGCAAAGCCCTGGTTCAGTGTAGGGCTGTCCCTCAACATCAGCTGGCAGAGGGCTGGAGATCCCCAGGCTGCCTCCTGAAAGGTACATGAGACAAATTGGACCACTGGTCTGACTCACTGAAAAAGTTCCTTTTTTTCCCAGGCTCCCGTACACACCAGAGAACTTTCAGTTTTTGAAGCTCATAATTCTCCAATCATTACAACTAGTCAGAAAAATATTTACGACATATTTTTATCAAATTATGTATTTTTGGCTCTAAATCTTTTTTTTTTTTTGCCCCAAATGCTCAACAAATCTCAAAATTATCAGATACTTTTCACAGAAATTGAAAAGAGAACAAAGAGACACTCTGCAAATGCAGTCTTACTAATAACAGTGATTCAAACACAGCCAAAGGAATATTTCTAAGTAAGCAGGATACCTCCTTCCCTTTCAGCAGTAATACCACGATGGATAATGCTTTTCAGGAAGACACTGTAATGAACCAGCTTTACTTCTCACTAAGGCAACAAAAAAGAGTTCACAGGGATGCCCAAGAAAGTCAGTGTGAATTCACTAAACGGCCCAGAATTCCTCACACATTAAAACACATGCATTAACATTCATGCAGGGGCTCCCATCTGGAGCTTTGAAGACGAACCTTTCAGGACTTAAAAGTGCGGGGCATGTATTTTTTGCTCCTAACTGAACTTACTGGAAATAAACTCTTCACAATCTCTTTATATTAAATAATTTAAAAAACAACAAAACACCACCAAACAAACCAACAACTCAGCTACAAAGCAATTTCCACACACACTGCAGAAAATGCCACTGAAACACAGTGCTCACTCCTGGACATTTCTTCCCAACCGTAACAAGGAACATCACTCACCAAGTATGCTAACAAACTCAACTGATTTAGTGGCATGCTGTGGCTGCACAGATGGGTGCATTTTACTCTCATTTGGCACACAGCTGATAGGCCTTTTGCTTGGCCTGGCCTTCCGCTTGTGCCAAGATGCACACCAGTCTACAGAGGCAAATTCATGAATGTGGAGGCATGAAAGCCCCTCTAAAATGCAACAGCACAGGTCTGAAAAATCTGGCATTAAAGGACATCATCAGAAACCCAACCTCCATGCAGCTTGTCCAGCTTGTCCCTCCCTCATAGAAAATTCCCTTCCAACTCCACAAGGCAAGGTATTAGGGATGGACAAGAACCAATTTCTGTAATGCTACTTGACACATAGATAGTAGGTATGGTTCTCTAACTGTAGAGCAGCCAGGCAGCTGCAACTTGAGATCCCAGCACGAGGAACGGCTGTGAAGTTTTACCAGAATGGCAAACATCCCTGGGTGCTGCCTGAGAGGAGGTCACTGCTGTTGGAAGCCAGAGATCTCCTGGAGGGGAAACTGCCTGACGCTTAGATAAAACCATCTTAACTTCCTGAAATCCAGCCAAGATGTTTATCAGCTTCCTGCTCCTCACATTGCTCTTCTGCAAACCAAAACTCTACTGTTTAGGATTTCTGCTCCCATGGTCCAAGAAAAATAATTAGGAACATGACACATTTTGAGTTAACATTTGCAGAAAGCAAAAGAGAGAACCTTGCTCCACATTGAACAATAATCCAGAGAAAAATTAATAGAAACTACAAAGCAAAGTTAGGTAATTTAAAGACTCAAAATGTTAAGATGTCCTTTGTAACATATCTGTCAAATGAGCAAATGATAATGTCAAGCTGCTCTGTAGTGACAGCTTTTGTTGTTTTTATTCACTATCTACAGATTTCATAGGATGTTTAATTACCGCCTATTTTCTCGAATTAAATGCTACTCTGAAAAAAATGGCAGTTCTTGGAAAAATACTTTTTTGGTAGAAACCTCTCTGTTTCAATGACACACTCATCAGGAAGGCTCTGCAGGCCCAAAGCAAACTGCGTAGTAAAATTAAACAAAGCAAAACACACACAAACAAACCCTAACACCAAACACTGAGAGACAGAGCTCAGAGCAGTCACTGGTTAGGCCATTTTCCTGACTTCAGACCATGGACTCAGCTCTAAGTACTGCACCCCAAGCCACTGGGCACTCCTTGACACTTTGCTCTCTCCTCCTGATCCCAGTTTTGAACAAATGTGGTAGCCTCATTCTTTTACCTCTGCAGAACTGTATTGCTGTACAACCAACCTCCAACCAACTACAGCAAACTATAGCGCTCTGTGTATTTTTGGACTGTGCCAATACGCAAATTTATTGAAACTGGAAATGTATTCAAAAGAAGAATTCTGCATGGGTCAATCACTAAAAATGTAGGAAAAAGAAGCAAAAAAACCCCATTGGTTTTGCTATTATTTCATGCCTATGTAGCTGGTTAATCCTTCCAAACTTACATACATTGACTTCACAATGCTGTATAGTGCACCTTTTCTTTTTTGTGACACCCTATCCCACATGAAATGGACAGTAAGTTTTGTAGGACCTGGCTCAAAGCTCTGAGTTTTCCTACTGTTTGGGAAGAAGCACAACTCTCAGGATGCAGCAACATATTTTACATTGCCTTTTAAAAAGAAAGCAGACACAAGAGATAATTAAAGTAACTTTCACAGCCAGAATATTGTTAAATTGTTTGAATAGCATTTGTATTGAACTGCTAAATTTCTAGCAGTACAAATTCATATCTAGCATGCCAAGAAAAAAAGTAGTATCAGCGATGACAGGAAAATCTTTTAAAATATTGCCTCACTCCTAAGCCTGGAGAAGTATCTTCTGTGCGAAAAGAGGGAAGAAACACTCAATGACTAATTCTGGATGCCACAAACTCTTTACAGAGAATGCCAGTGAGGTTCAAATTAGTGCCCATTTAGATCCTTTTTTTGTATGCAGCATACCAGGGACTGAATGGAGAGCACATCTCTCTCATATAGGTTACAAACAGCCATAAGTAATGACATTTGGTTCCCTCCCACCTGCTCTAGTTTCTAAACATGACCCTCTGATGAAAGACTGGCCTCCAGCAGCAATTCTCTGAGCGGTGTCATTCCTTCACAGCCTTCAATTTATATTCAAGTCGTGAACATGACACTGCTTTTGTTAGCTTTGAATTTCATCTTCTGTTTTGTGCATTAATCCCCGTAACAAAAATTGTCATTGCAATAGGTGCTATAGAAATCAGTAAAATTAATAAATAGTTGGTATAATATCTAAATACTCTCCCCTATCAGGATGAGTACGTTGCTGAATTTGTGCTATGTAGAACAGCTGACAGTGGAAATAGTTATAATAGATCACTTTGACAACTTTAGATTTACATAATGGATTCATCCACTTTGTAGATTGGGTTTGTGTACATTCTCTCTGCATGAAAAACACGCTTATTACCTTTAAAATATTTGCTTTGAATGGTATATGCTGCTACGTAAAGTATATTTTTTATAGTCTATAGCTTTAAACATGCATTTTTAAGAGACATGTATTAGTATGTTTATGTTATGTACAAAGTAAATTTATGTACCTGCACCAGAGGCACCTGTTTAGTGATTGTCACATGTTTTCATTTAACTCACACAAGCTGACTTTTTCTTAATTCACACAAGCTTTTTCTTTGATACTCTCAACCCTTTTTCAGATTTAGAAAACATCATTAATAGCAAAGACACTGCAGAACTGCGCCTAAAAAGCTGATACCTTTTCCAGTCTGCTCACAACAGATCACAAATGTATTTATTACCAAAAAAAAAAAAAAATCTAGGATTAGTTCATTCTAGTTCCAGTCCAATTCCATGGATGCAAAGACCAAAACAGCAGCGGAAGAGGCTGAAAAGGACCATGCGTTAAACATGAGAGAATCCCCTCCACAAACACAGACATTGTGAAGGAGGCCATGCTGCTGCTTTCTGAGGTCTTCTCTTTGGGAGGACATGCAGGGCCAGGCTGCCGCAGCCAGGGCTGTGTAGATTCTGCTCAGTGTTGAGACCAATAGTGAAATTCAATACCATTGAATTTCTAGATATGAGTGGTGTATAACTTTAGAAAGGGGCTTGCACACCTTCCCAGCAGGACACGCAGCTCTGAAGAAGTCCAATTCGAGTAGCATGGGGGTCTTAAAAGAACATTTCTGCTTTGACATCACCTAAACTGAATCCTAGTGCAGGGACAGCCTGCCAAGTGACCACTCAAGGTGGGGTACTTGCAACCCCCAGTCAGCGCTCTTCAACCTTGCAGGATGGGCAGCTCTGGAAGAAGCCCACCAGGCAGACTCTCCCAGGTCCAGGTCCATGGGATTTCAGCATACAGCTCCAAGACAGTTCAGTGAGCCTTTGGACCATCTCTAACATTCTCCCACAAATGTATTAGTTGATGGGGTTTTGTCAGATTTGCTGCAGTTACAGGACCTGGGGAACATACCTTGCTGTACGCACTGGAAACACGAGCATCTGTCCCTGACAAAATAACCTGAATTTTCAGTCCATGGGAAGTTGTGAAAAGTGAAGTGTCCTGTGAACTAGAAATTCTACTTTTTGGCCAGGAATAATATTGTATCATTTATTACACATGAGTATCACTGAAAAGTTAAAGTAATTTCTCTGTATCTACTACTACCTTAGACATCTATTTCTGACAAAAGTATTTTTTCCTTGGGAAACTGAAGGACTTTATAATACTACTGGATGATCTAAGCACCTAGCTATCTTTCATATGTTTTTCCCTTCAACAAGGTGGAAAAATGCTACCATTCGTATATCCCACATTAAGGACAAGTTGCTTAAGGCAAAACAGGAAGGCCATCAACAAAGAAACCAACTGAAGATGGGCAGGTTTGAAGTCAAACTGTTTAGACTGAGACATTTAAACTCTATGTTGTATCACCTTAAATATTATACTGAATTATGAGCATGAGAACATGTATGGGTTGTTTTTGCTTTGTATGGTTAGAGGAATGTGATTAATTTGCAAATTAACAGAGGTACTTTAAGATAATTGGAGCCTCAGATAACCCTTAGTTTGAATATAGTAACACTTTTTTTTTTTTGCAAGGTGGAATATATTGCCATCATTGAACTAAACCACAAGCAATGTCTGCCAGCCATAAGTGTAGTTAATAGCTCTAAACAGTTGCTATAATTTATTTGATTTTATAAAGTAAGTTTGTAAATAAAATCAAACCTGCCATTACCTATTCTCTCATTCACTAATATTTTTTCTGAAATAGGGTGAAACACAATACTGTTTATACACCTTCCCAGCTGTCAAGGTAAATCTTCCAGCCCTATTAACGCAAGTTGTTTCTCCTTATCACGTGGCTACCTAGACTTCTGCTGCATTCTCCCACAAATACGTACATATAGAAATATACATACGTTATTAGTCAAGGATGAATTTTTCTTTACCAAATTCTGGTTGTAATCATATTTCTCAGTATCCAGGCAGCCTTCCATTTAAAGTGATTCTGCTTGATTCTGCTTTGGTGGCATTCATGAAATAAATGCTTCATAATCACCCTTTCAGTGTGATTCTATACGGCCACATGGCTGCAAATGAGAAACTAAGCATGTAAAGTTAAAAAAAAAATAAATCCAAATGCACAACAAATTTGGCAGCACATTTTCTGACATCTCAAAAATCCTAGGGGATGGCTATGCTGTTAACTGCAAACCAGCAGTGAGTCCTTTCTTTGTTCATTCTCCCATTTCTTCTAATTGGGATGTGCATTTTTCATGCTTAATGCTCCCAGGTAATTATGCACTCTTGTCCTAGTTTCAGTTGGGATAGAGTTAATTGTCTTCCTAGTAACTGGTATAGTGCTATGGTTTTGAGTTAGGTATGAGAAGAATGTTGATAACACACTGATGTTTTCAGTTGTTGCTAAGTAATGTTGAGTCTAAAGTCAAGGATTTTTCAACTTCTCATGCCCAGCCAGCAAGAAGGCTGGAGGGGCACAAGAAGTTGGGAGGGGACACAGCCAGGGCAGCTGACCCAAACTAGCCAACAGGGTATTCCATACCAGGTGATGTCACATCTGGTATATAAACTGGGGGGAGTGGGGGTGGGGGGATCGCCACCTGGGGACTAACTGGGCATCAGTCGGCAGGTGATGAGCAATTGCATTGTGCAACACTTGTATATTCCAATCCTTTTGTTATTATTATTGTCATTTTATTAGTGTTATCATTATTAGTTTCTTCCTTTCTGTTCTATTCAACCGTTCTTATTTCAACCCATGAGTTTTACTTCTTTTCCCAATTCTCACCCCCGTCCCACTGAGGGGGGGGAAGTGAGTGAGCAGCTGCGTGGTGCTTAGTTGCTGGCTGGGGTTAAACCACGACAACTCTCCAAATACCTACCCTGTTGGCATATTTCCCCAATAGAGTGCTGCTGTTTGGGCTTTTCCCATTTCATCTTTTAACTTCTTTAAGCACATTGCGCTTGCCATATGATGGAGAGTTTTCGAGCAACAGGGAGACCCAACAAATGACTCATTGTTTCAAATTGCTTGTAAAACTTAAAAAAAAATAATCCTATTAAGGTGATTATTTTTATCACCTTTGCTCTGTTACTTACAGTCAATGGCAAGTCCTGAGCTGGATATTTGTCACTGAACCCAAAATTTATGCTTCAGGACTGAAAAAGAGCTTATGTTTTCTTGAATGGACTTCTTGTTTAGGAATTGATTGACTTGCTCTTTTATTTCTTTTTCACCTTTTTCATGGTTTAACCCCAGCTGGCAACTGAGCACCACACAGCCGTTCGCTCACTCCCCCACAGTGGGGTGGGGGAAAGTATCAGAAGGGAAAAGTGAGAAAACTCGGGCTGAGATAAAGACAGTTCAATAGGTAAAGCAAGAGCTGTGCACGCAAGCAAAGTGAAATAAGGAATTCATTCACTACTTCCCACCGACAGGCAGGTGTTCAGCCATCTCCAGGAAAGCAGGGCTCCATCACACATACCAGCAACTTGGGAACACAAACACCATCACTCTGAACGTCCCCCCCCTTCCTTCTCCTTCCCCCAGCTTTATATGCTGAGCATGACGCCACACGGTCTGGAATATCCCTGTGGTCAGTTGGGGTCAGCTGTCCCGGCTGTGTCCCCTCCCAACTCCTTGTGCACCCAAAGCCTCCTCGCTGGTGGGGTGGGGTGGGATGGGGGGAGAAGCAGAGAAGGCCTTGGCTCTGTGTAAGCACTGCTCAGCAGTAACGAAAACATCCCTGTGTTACCAACACTGTTTTGGTCACAGATCCAAAACACAGCACCATAGGAGCTACTACGAAGAAAATTAAGTCAATCCCAGCCAAAACCCGCACAACCCTACAAAGTGTGATTCCTGGAATTGGTGGGAAGTGTAACTACAGCAACTAACAAGACGAGCTTTCAGAAGGTAAAAGAGGGCTGGCTGCTCCTCCACTGTGCTAAAATTTCAAATCACTTTAAACAGTAAGAACAAAACAGGAAAAGAAAAGATGGGGGG
>VYZV01005465.1:1493-32162 GCA_013401275.1 Pandion haliaetus | reverse complement strand
CAGGGGGAAATCAAGGCATGAGCTGCAAAGTAATCAAACCACTTAACTGAGAAGTAAGTGATGAGGATGTTTTAGGAAAGTGACATTGCTGAATCCCATCTTCCATTCTAGACCTTACACTTTTATATTCAGATTACTGCTCACAGCAAGCTGTCTTGGCTCCCGGGCTTTCCCTTTGTCTCTGCTATGATTATTACGACAGATATTCCTTCTATCCGTTCCTACTCTCCGCTGTGCTGTCTCCCTCATGCACTTGCTGTTTCTCTTTCTGCCTCTCATTATTTGCTGAGGCTTTCAACCCTTCTGTGACAGCATTCACAGAACAAAAGGTTGCCATTACATTTATCCCTATTTATCCTCCTTTGATGCTGAATTGAATTTTGTTCTGCTAGCATGAAGAAAGCTGGATTTGTCATCACCTTCATCATCTCTATTTTACTTAAATCACCCTGAACACAACTGTAATTTATTTCTTAGATTTATCAAAATCCTTTACAACCAAAAACTTTTCACCAAACCCTTCCTCTATTATTTATCTAGTGAAGAAATTGAGGTAAATGCAGATATGTTTGTATCCAAAATGCCTATAGGCATTTTTCTCTTGTACCTTGAGAGCCCCCTAGGAGGTACAGAGTGGCCAATTAGCCAGCTGTGTATACAGGTAAGGAAGAAAAGAAGTTCACATAATAAAACTAAATTATCATCATGTTTTGTTTCTTTTCTCACTTTTCATAGAAATTCTAAAATATCCACAGATAGGAATCAGTCTCACTTACAGTCAAATTGCTCAGAAAAAGCATCAAATGACTGAAGAGGGATCAGCTTATACACCACTTTTGCCAGTCCATCACCGTATCAACTCCAACTCCCAGAGCCATTAACCATCACTGTATTTTAGATGGTAGGGCTGCAAGGTCTCTGCAGGTTGGCACTAAATGAGAAATGTGTGTTGCAAAGATGCTGCAAATGCAACAGAACTAGATGTGTTCCTGACTTCACATGAAGTTGATTCAGTGAAAAGAAACTCCAAAATCTTCCAGAGTGTGGCATTGACAGAATATATTTATCTGTACTTCTAATTTCTCATGAAATCAGAAAGCCACTGTATCTCAGAATGCTCCAGTCCTATCAGTGCCATCCATATTATACCCTCTTTGCAATATGCATTCACATAACTTTAACAAAATGGTAGTTAATTATGACTCACCATGCCTCTGGAGCAATAAAATAGTTTTTACCCCGTTTTATAGAAAAGTATACAGAGACTAAGCTAAATCAGTTGTCCAAAATCATCACCGGTAAGAATCCAAAACTCTACAGGGCTTATGACATTGACTATCACACATATGCACAGAGCTGAGAAGGCAGGTGCTACCAAGCTCACAGGGAAACTACACAATGGCATCACCAAAACTCCTGTCACCAAAGTGACAAGGGGAAAGACTATTTTCTCCCAGTGGCAGCCCTCATACTGGGACTGGAGTAACAATTAGCTTTCCAATTAAACTACCAAATCCAACTGGACCTGCAGGAGTTCACAAGTGAACCATGAAACACTATAATGAAGAGGTCACAGAGAAGAGAAACTACATATACTTTGAACTGCATGTGACAGAGATGCCACAGCACAGTCAGGATGATCTTCATCGTGCTATTGTTCAGCCTCCCCTTGAACACAGAGATAGCAGAAGGTGCAGAAGATGCTACAATAAGCTGGTCGCTGTTGCTTCCATTCTGAGAAAGCTATATATTTGAATGTGGAAAAAGGGCTTCTCTCTACTAAGAAGGACTATCTACCAGCTACTCAAAGTTTACATTCAAAGACAGTCTCACCAATTAATTCTCTGTGCTCTACTTCCCTTTTCTTGGCAGTGAAAAATGAGAGCCCAGTACATGCTGGTTGCCAGAATTAAGCAGCTTTTCAAAAACAAGCTTCATGCTTGGATATGTCAAAGAGACAATGCTAATAGCACAGGATCAATGACTTCCTTGTGACTCAGGGTACAGGTCAAATCTATACACTTTTTGACCTCTGCAAATTTTGACAACAGCCACCGATTGCTGATGATCCGCTAACAGACTCCACTGGCATAGGCAATGTATGACTGCTATCACTTCAATTATGCATCTCAAACAGGACGTTAAATGTAGACAGCAGATGCTGTTTTTCCCCCAGAGCCATATACGTACCACATTTGAAGATCAATGCAGGCGCCCTCCCTCCATTTCAGTTGCTACAAGTGATCTCCTGAAGAAACAATGCAAGACCCCAAGCCTTACATTGCTTGCTACACACCTCTTCTCTAAAGGGAAATACATTTGAATAACATACAGCTCAGAGAAAAGTTTAGGCTGAGCCCTGCATTTTGCTCCTGTTAAGAATAAAGGAAAAGATTTCTCTATCATTGCAGAGGTGAGAGTGTTTTCAAATTAGGCCAGTCGCAGGCCTGCTGTGTGGACATCAGAGCAGAGATTCAACGTATTCATAGTACATTAGGACACATCATTGGTAACAAACTAGGTCTCCCTAATATCTCAAAAACTAGGGAGCTGCAGTAAACAGCTCTCTCTACAAAAGAACTGGCAAAAATATTTGAGGATCCTGTTCAGTTTTTCAATATTACTAGACATGTAGCAGCAAAACTTTCTCTCATACTTTGATCAGAGGAGAAAAACTGTAGTGTGGTTAATTGGGTTGGGCTGTACTTTATCCCATTTCCTACTTTGACTTCATACAATGTGCTTCTATAAATCCTTGGCATATAAATTGAAAATCCAGTCTCGGAGCAAACCAACAACCTTATTCAACACACAAAGAAACCGTTCACAAAATGGAACGTCCTTTTCCCTGCTCCCACTAAACGACAACCCCACACTATATCCCACAGAAAATCCTCAAATTTTGCCCAAACTTCAACCTTCTCTAAAACTGAAAGCCAGCCCTGTTTCATACTCTAAAGATCCACACATTCTGATGAATGTAATAAACCAGCAGAATTTGAAATGGCTGTGCTTGTTTTATGAATGTACTAAAGGCAAAGTATCATCTCATAATAGCAGTGAAGAAATGTAATGACAACAAAGAATCTTCTCCTCACATTTAACTGCAGTTTTGGCTCCAATCTGGCAGTATTCATGTGTTTTATTCTATAGAAATATTAACTTCTATGGGCATATCAGTGTTTTGTTGGATCACAACCTCAAAATATTAGGCAACAGACACAAAGGGTATTGAAGGTTATTCATAGATTCAGATGATATGGCTGAACGTGGGTTTCATGTTTTATGCAAGCCTGAATTATATACATCCAAAGGAAGCCGTTCAATTTAGAGACTCACAAAACTCAATTTAAAAATTATATCATAATTTTTGAATTAGCAGAAAAGTGAAGCCATAACACCTGTAATTTATTGCATAGCTAAACATATTAAATATGCAGTATAGTTAAAATGGGAAAGAATAAAAGAGCCTTTGAACAAGAAAGCTTATTATAAAAACCAGGTCTCAGTTCAGAGTGGACTTCCACACTCTAGCTATAAACCCTTAAAAATGGCACTCAAAAAGAGGAATAATATCACACCAGTATCTCTTTCATGCATCCTCACAGCCCCTGTCATTGTACCTCACCCTTAAGATAGAGTGGGGTCAGCAGTACCTTACCTGTTGCACAATAGCCACCTCCATATAAGAATCTAACAGAGGTATAAGGCATTAAAACAATTTGCCATTAAATTACTAAGTTGAAAGATTTTTTCTTTCTGGTAGTATGTGTGTTTTGTGGCAGTACTCTGAAGCTGCGGCTTTGGACCACAACCTTATCATAACATCAGAGAACAAGCAACGTTGGCATAGTATTTTTGAACTTCAGGCACCAGAACCAAGAGAGAATCCTTAAGAAAACAGCCCATCATTACACAGCAAGTAGAAAATTACCTGCTGACAAGCACTAATCCAGTCAAAGCTTTTAGTTGTATAATAAACTTTATTTAAGTGAATTAGGAAAGTGTGTGGCTAAAATGGTTGAGGCACTTAAATAGTTTGACAGGTAGGCATCGTAAGAGCTAAGAAACTACATTTACTTCTTTTTCTCATAAACAACAGAAAGAAGGAAAAAAAAGAGACAGAGGCAATAGCTGAGACTACCAAGACCACTAAATGCTTTCAAGAGGCCATAATATAATAGCTTATTACACCAGCATTAAAAAAGGGCAAACTTTAGAGCTGTTAACACGTTAAATCTATGTGTTGCAAAAGAAGATGTGCAAATACTAGAAAAACACAATTTTTTTAAAGCCCTGCAAAACGTTCAGTTCAGAATGGCACGAAGAACAGAACAAGATCTTTGTTCTCGGGGTTGACATTTACATTTTCCTTCTTCAAAGTATACATNAACAAGTATATATACTAATATATACTAATAGCTCAGGCTTAGAAAGTTGCACAATTCCTGTCTGTCAGCAGATAATTCAAAACATGTACCTCAGCAGACAGTGGTTTCTGGCCACCTGCCTTTTATCAGAGATGTTTGTGGTACTTCTGGTGCACTGTGTGATATTATAAGTAAATGAAACATAGCGTGAATGAAAGTGAGGTAAAAGCAGTATTAAAAGAGACACAGACATTCCTGGGGACAGGACAGATGCTATTCATTTTGTTAGGGCACCTCTGATGTGAAATGGAGGCAAAGGCAACCAGAAGATTGCAGTAGAGGGAAGACAAAGGAACTGGAGATATTATTGCTGACTATTCAACTGTTGAAACTCTTTTTCTACCATCTTTTTGACTGCAATCGCAATTAAGGAAAAAAAAAGTCACACCGTGCTGAAAGAGTAAAAGCCAAGAACAACAAATCTGAAACTGTGTGCTTCAGTCCCCTACATCATTCTAAAGCTGACCATAAACAACAGATATCACATGTTCATTTGACACTCTCTTTACAGTAGGACACTTAAAATAGGTTCCCAAAAGCCAGTGAAGGTCTTTGGTCATAAAAGGGCAGTACCGAGACACAGGCTGGACTACTTATATGGTAGATGCTCCATTATTCAACTGCCAGGAAGGGAAAATCTGAGGGTAGCTGGCCTTGCAGATTAGGCAGCTGGTAGAAGCACTGTGCCCAGAATACACTGGTGCCAAGCAGCTATCTGTGAGAGGTATTATTTTCCTAGGACCTCTAAGGACATTTCTGTACTCTTGGCAGATCACAATGTGAGTCATTATTTGCCTCTGGGGGTAACCTATAAATGCCCAATATGTTCTTCATGAATATTTACTGATTCAGAGTTAAGTATGCCCCAGTCATATTCTTGTACAGCAGTCTTTCTGTGCTTACTCCCCCCTCCTTCGTTAGCAGTGCCTGAATCGAGGTGAGGTAGAGATCAGCCACACCGATAGGCAGTTTGCACACCTCTGCGTGCCATGGACACTCACTGAAGCTATATTCAAGGACTGAGTGCTAAAGAATTTGTCGTATCTTCACTTGTTTCAGAAGCTTTTATGGCTGCAGCTTACTTTTCCCAAGCACGAAACTCAGATGTCTCTGCTGAAAACATCAGCATGGATATGTTTTCCAAACACGGACTAAGTTTTGAGCAGCAAAACTTGGCACAGATCTATGCCAAAATTCTGGCTTTTGGTAGAAAATTTAAAAGGCCAAACTCAAAACCCAAGTAAAAACTCTAAGTACAAACTTATGTGAATCAAAACACACCACAAGATTGGGTGGAAGGCCTGGGAAATCATGCAAACCAAGAATTGCCAATACTGGTCTTACAGCAACTTTCAGCATTTTCTAGCTAACCCCTTTCAACCACCAAGAAGCATAAGTGAACCAAGTACATCTATAGCCTGTGACTTGCTCGGCAACAGTACCAGAGTACCAGAAATCAAAAAAGCACAATAAAATTAAAGAAATACTCATGTTTCTTTGATATATAACTTCACAGAACATATATAAACACAACATTTTATTGCTGCAACCCTGTGGACCTGCACAGGTTTACACAACTGGCTAAATAAGGAAGGGTGTTTACACTAATTTCTAAAGAGAAGAGGCCTGTTTCATTTTTCATTTGAAAGATAACTATTTGTCGTGGTTTCAGGTCAGCTCAGTCGGTAACAAAGCACCACGAAGCCGCTCGCTCACCCCCCATCCCCTCGCCTGGCCACGTTGGGATGAGGAGAAAATACAAAGGCAGGCTTGTGGGTCGAGACAAGGACTGGGAGGGATCACTCCCCACTTATGGTCACGGGCAAAAGATAGGCTCAACTTGGAAAAAAAACCAAAATCAATTTAATTTACTACAAATCAAAACAAAAACAAAACACAAGGGTATTAGGAAGGGAAACTAAACATCACAACAACCTCCCCCCACCCCTCCCGCCTTCCCGGCTCAACTCCACTCCCGATGATTTCTACCTCCTCCCCCCAGCGGCGCAGGGAAATAGGGGATGGGGGTTGGGTCAGCTCGCCACACATCGTCTCTGCCGCTTCTTTCCTCAGGGGGAAGATTCCTCTCTCGTTCCCTGCTCCAACGTGGTTCCTTTCCGCGGGCTGCAGTTCCTCACAAACTTCCCTGGTGCGGATCCTTTCCGCGGGCTTCAGTTCTTCCCGAACTCCCCTGGCGCGGGTCCTTTCCGCGGGCTGCTCTCCCGTCTCACACTGCTTCAGCGCGGTTTTTACCATGGGGTTACGGCCACCTTCGGGAGCCTCCGCTCCACCGTTCACCCCCATGGGCTGCAGGGCCATCAGCCTCCTCAGGCGCCTCCTCCTCCCCCTCCACTTCCATGATTCCAGTGTCGGCAGCGATGTTCCTCTCAGGTTTCCCAACCCCACACTACCGGTTCCCCTTCTTAAATATGTTTCCCAGAGGCGCTACCACCGTCACTCCCCGCCTAGAGGCGGGTCCGACATTTTGGCGCGCGGGTCCGACATTTTGGGGCAGCGAATTCTTCCAGCAACTTCTTAAAGGGGCCGCCTCTGCAGCCCCCCTCCCCTGCCACCAAGGAAAACCGCGCCACACAAACCCATAACACTATTAAAATTTAGTTCATGTATGCTCTGCAACTTGCAAAATTTTTGACTGGTTCCTCACCTCTCTGGAAAATTTCTGAGGATCTGCAGACCCAATATTGTTTAAAAGCTTGTGTTCTTTTAGGTGCTAAACCCAGGCAGTTTTTTTCCAAGCAATCCATGTAACTACACAGATAGGAAACTCAACATCACGTTTAACTTAATGAGTTTATATTGACTTGGGTCTGATGACCAACTTAACTAGTACAGAGACTATAAACATTGCCCTCTATATTCTTGAAATAAAAGCTTCGTAAGTGGATGCTTTACAGTATTCTACACAGCATTTTCCAGGTCTGCCAATAAGTCAGATTTCTCCTTCCATTTGTGAAGTTCCATCTCAATGCACCTAACAAAACCAGGAAACAAAAAAGTCCTCCCTGATCTCAGCTACTTAAAGATACTGTTAATGTGCATGTAAGAACGAAACCTGCGCTTCTGCAGCACCTTAGTAACAGATACAGCAACCAGCAGGTAATCCTTTCTGAGGTTTTGAAACGCCCTTTTTTAAAGTCTCTGAAAGCAGGCAGCTTTGCAGAACTGAGTAACCAGAACTGTCTGCATGTTTGCTATGCAAGAAGTATAGGTTTAAGTGATGTGACCTGACTTCCAGAAGATAGGAGGAACATTTTTTATCAGAATTCTTACTAAACTGCATGACACAGTATTCAAGCTCAAATGAAAGAACCATATGCGATACAGGTGATTTCTATTGTACCTTTTATTATGTAATAAAGAGTTCATTAGGTAACAGAAATAGGAGAATATGAAAAAAACAAAGAAGAGGTACCTAAAACTGAGTTGAGGAACTCTCAAGAAAGATAATGCTGTGCTGTACTGGATGAGACATAGCAAAGCTGGTCTCACAAAATCTAGTGGAGCTGCTCACTGTCTGCTTGAGACTGATATATGATGTTCTAGATGTTGATGTTAGCTCTACAGCTGCATGGGGGAAAAGCACAATAATTTTCCATCAACCCTAAAGTAGCCTTTATCTGAACATACCTAAAAATGCTTGCACAGGTATTAACACAAACTGACATTTAGTGCCTGCAAACACTTAAGGAGCTGTGTCTACAGGGAACTGGTTTCTAGGCCTGTTCCAGTGCTGGATCAGAGTGATCCTCATTTCAAAAGTACTCCTGCTTCCACATTTCCTTTCTTCCCATTTGTATTTCTCAATGAAAAAGGAAAAAAAACCCAGCAAGCAACAAAAAAATTCTCACCATCAGTCACACTTGTTAGAGTATGGTATCAAGCCTGCAATTGGCATAAAGTCACCCAGTTTCTCTTAAGTGAAGCAACTCTGATTTACGGTAGTGTAGATCTGGATCATCCTTCTGAAAATAAAAACTGTTTATGAAATACATGTTTAAATCCCATCCTGTTGTCTTCCACTGAGTGATTAATTACCATAATCTGTGTGCTAAGTGATGTGCAAACTATGAGGATAGACATGCTCCTTGCTCTAGACATTGTTCTATAATATCTTATCAGACTGCTTTAAGGCTGAAAGCAGTGTCATTAGTAACTTGCTTCTCATCATCTGTTTTCAGGTTGAATAATGCCTCCTTTGCAAATACACTAATTTAGGTGCATTTCCTTTGCAAGTAATGCTAATCACTTCCACTAGCTCTCCCTGCTGTATTAATCTTTGATTTACTAGAGTTTTTCAAAGCTGAAGAACAAGGTCTGGAGAAGCAAAAAATACAATTTCGCTTGTTTAACACATATTCCCATCATACAGCTTCTACCAACGCTATATCTAACATGGCAAATTAAAAGCCTGCGTCCAATTAATTTCATTTTTGTTGACTTTCCCTTGTAAAATACCCTCACCTCTTATATGAAATCAGCTGACACTGTTGGCTTCACAAAATTTAAATCTTCGCATTCAAAAGCACAGATTGTTCTCTTCTTTCTGTTACCTGCCTTTGTGTCTGTTAACCTTCCCACGCAGCCTTACACGCTGACCAAAGGGTATAAAGAGTGCCTGGAATGAGATTTTTACCTCAGCAAGGACCAGCTGTAGATAGGAGTTTGTAACTTGTTCTTAGACACATCTCCAAAAGAGACCTCCAGTAAGCATGACATGATATACACATGGCTGCTGTCTTCTTTTGCTTGGGACCCCTCAGCACTTCCTGACCCTCCTGCTCCTTTTCACAAAATTGAAAGAGTAAACATATGTTCGGATTTAGTCCACTCCAACTTTAGGCAGTTTCTCACAGCAAATGACACTTTTTCTCACCAGCAGCCACGGCTACTTTGAATTTTGTGCTTTCTGCTATATTTTGCCTCTTAAAGACACCAAAGGCCAGCAATTCATGTGTCTCAGCTTTGTTCAGTTTCAGTGGCTTTAATAGAGCCATGCTAATTTATTCCAGCTGAGGATATGTACCAGTGGCTTTTTTTACGGAAACGGAAATGTCCCCAACTGGCCAAATAAAACAGAATCACATTTTCTATTCAAATCTATATTTTACTCCAGTAAATAATAAAAAGCCTACATCCTGTAATGCAATTCATACTTCCAGTGCTATGGAGGAGGAGGACCAATACAGCTTTCAGTACCTATGGATTCATTGCACATGACCAGTATATCTCAGTGAAATCCCCAGCAGATCAAAGCAGACATTAATATAATCTCTAACAGAAACAGGCAAATGATTGACAGACTTGCTAAGTGATATCCAGTTTCAAAACTTTTAAATATGGCAGAGATTTGTTTTTATGCCACGAGATTTTTCCCAAAGTGTGATATATTCAGTATGTTGAAAAATTATACACCACTCTGTCTTATTGTTATTTTATGGACAAAAGTAAGAACCTTAAGCTCTGAGGTATCAAGGCAGGAGATTGCCCACCATCAGTAGCTGTTCTGTTGCACACCCCAGCCCCAGGCTTATTACATACAGGTGAAGGATGAAAGTCTGGTTGCATCATAAATCATCACCTCTCTCTTTCTTATTTCTTGCCAACATAGACAATTGCCTGGCACCTTCCAAACAGGCAGTGCAGGGCACCAAAACCCAATCACCCCAAAACCCACCTAAAAAGAAAAACAGCCCACCCTGAACAAAACCCCTCTAAGCATAAGAAAGAAAAGACATAAAATGGCAGCACACTACTAAGTCACACACTACTAAAAAGAGATCTCCCTGTATGTTTATGCTTTGGTACACTGTGTTCTAAAAGCTACTGATATGATACATTGAGATGCTGTATATTACTACACTCAAGAGAGAATATTCCCATAGCCACAGACATACTCTAGAGGAAAAGTCTGGAGCAGAGAGGTCGTCTATCCCTGCATGTAACCTCCATAGGATGTGCACAGGCAGGGAGACTCTGTCCCTTGGAGACACACCGGACATGCTTGTGTCGTAACTTGTGATTCAAATTTATGGAAAAGATCATGGTCATAGACAAAGTCCTGTGTTCGTGGAGAACTTGAAGCTTCCTCTTAAGACTGCCAACTCCCACAAAGGTAGCTGTGCATACCTGCTCCTCAGTATACTCATCGCCTGACAGTGGCAACTGACACCCAGAATCTAATCTTCCATTTCTCATGAGATTATTCAGGTTGCATCCAGACAGTTCTCACAATAGTTCCCGATCTTTTGTCTCATATCAGGTATCATATATAGACTGTCTCCCAGAGTAAAAAAAAGTTAAAACAAAAGCAAGCCTAACACTATCTTAATCTATCATATAGTGATTCATTACAGCTTGGTAGTTGGTCTCAAAACTTCCAAGACAGGCTATTTGATAACTTTATTCCTTTCTCTTCCAAGTGGTCCACAGCACTCTGATCTTCTCAGTGTGCTCACCACACACAGCCATAAATTTTCCCTGCCTGATATTAAACCACTTTACCAACCTGGTGCTAGAGGAACAGTTAGCTGGAAAGATGCAGCAAGGATTACATTACTCCTACGCAGCTGAAGGCACCAGTGTCTCCTTATGCTTTCTAGAGCCTCATCTGGAGCTGTAAGAAACACTGGATCATCCTACAGCAATACCATCAATGATTCTTCTCCCTATAACCTTTGGGTGGCCAAAAGACTGAAAACATCGTCTACAACTGCATATTACTCTGCCATAATACCTGCATCAATCTAGTTCTGTTGAGGTTGGAAGGCTGCCTTAACAGAGGCTATGACTCAAATTTACCAAAAGAGCAGAGATGAGTGGAAGTTAGCAGGTTCCTTTCCTTCCCTCATCTGCCAACCTACTGCCAGAGCATCTGCACCTTGTCCTTTGCACTTCTGGACATAAGGGACCAACAGGACCAGTAAAAGTTTGTAAAATACCAGGGACCATAATGGATCTTATGTCAAATTGGGAAATTATTCCAAATCCCTCCATTTCCCTACCATTACAAATTCTCTCTTTACCCTGGATTTTGAGACAGGACTATGTAATAGCTTGGTACAGACCCAGACAGCAGTTATAGTTGCCACAGAATATTTGCTAGTTTCATCTTTTATATCATTATAATTTTAACCATTTCAAAGGCTCCAATAGTCTGCAATTGATTCCTTTGCCTTTAGATAGATATGCACATAAGTAACTTAATTAAACAGAAAGAATGTGGAAGATGGATTCAAAGCCAAATTCTGCTTGCTACTACACAAGCATGAAGAATGTGGGTTTTTTAAATTGATAAAAATCTGAAGTGAGAAGACACTACTGAAAGAATAAATGCTAATAGTTCTTAAGACGAACATGCTTATCACTCAGCTGGAATATTGCAGGCTGTCATTTAGGTAGGATTTTAGTTTTGTTCTAAATATACTTAGAAGCAATTATGGTAACTCTGTAGACTGAAAGTTACTGGTAAATTGTTAAGATTAGTCCACTTTTAAAATAAGCAGGTTTGTGGCTGCAAGAAATTGAAAGCTCTGTGAAGTCTACTTTGTACCTTAAAGCAGGAAGCTGGGAGGAAGGGAGAAAACTGCTATTAGTGTGGCAGGGAAGTCACTGGAGTACAACGGGAAAGAAATGCATAAAACAGTGGGTGAGTACACGGAAACAGAAGGGAGTGCAGGTACTCAAAAAGTTAAAAGAACAGCCGAGACCTGCACACTGCCATGTGCCAGTTTGGCTCAATTATATGTCTGCACCAAATTACCAACTTGGAGGCAAATTTGACCCCAATAATATGCAACATGGCACAGCCATAATGAATCAGGCATAAAAATGTCAACAGGAGTATGGGAAGTGTAGAAACCAAGAAGATAGTGCAATAGTGCTTGAATGGTCTAAGAGGATATAACCATAAGTAATGGGAAGCCATTTTAAAAAAATGGGCCATTGAAGCTGAACAGCAGGAAGAAAAAAAAGATTAATTAGACCACAAAACTATCTCCAGAAGGAATCCCATCTCATGATGTGTTTAGAAAAAGACTCAATGAAGTAGTAAAAAAATATACTGTAGGAAACAGTATTTCAGGTCAAAGAAGGTCTTTTTNGGGGAGACTGGCTAGAAGCAGCATCCTGTTCACATAAGTGAGAAATGTTAGGAGCTTTCCAGCAATGGTGAAAGTTGAGTAAATGTTCTCAGGACAGACATTTTATGCAGGCTACATACAGAGGATTGGGAAAGAAAAAGGGAGCATTGCAGGGAAAGAAAAAGGTTGTACCATCGGGCACAGGCCATACAGATTCAAGAGGAAGTAGAAACCTACCATACCTATGCTCATTTGCATAAGTACTGTTGTACCTACAGGTTTGTTGAGGACAAAAAGATAGAAGACTACATTAAAAAAAAAAAAAAATCAGAGGATGAGAAACCGCAGCTTTATGGCAATGCACAGGTTCACAGGCTAGGCAGAAGTACAGATGCCAGAATACACGCACAGCTCCGCTCTCCATGCCAGGGACTATGCAAGAGCAGCTCAGCTACACAAGACCTGTTGCAGGCACCCAAGCAAGAAAACCAGAAAGTTAGACAAAAGTGGAACAGCAGAAAGAGAGGGCTCTCTACTACTTACTGCCAATGCTAGGGAGAACCATCCAACCACAGCTGGATGCCAAAGTAGACGTCCTGAAAACACTCGATACAATATGCTGGTTTGTGGAGTCACTGGAGAGCACAGATAAGCTCAAACACTTTCTGCCAGGTTGCAAACTGATAAGGCCTCAAGAACACATGCTCTTTCAAACAGGGGTGTGTGGGACCGAAGAAACTGTTGACTGGACTCACCAGGGACAGAGACAAGAAAACCAGGATTGTAGTTATCGACCTAGGATTAACAGTTAGTTCACTGCTACATTAGAGGCATTGTTTGACATTGCTGGAAAATAATATTTGCTGGCACAGTCACAGAGCATTACTTTGTTTGATATGAAAATGTCAGTGAACATCTCTTTCAATTATTCTTCCTTTCCCATTCTAAAGCGTTGTTTATTCCACACGAACCTAGTGTTATCTCAGTTTAATTCAGAGAATTACTCATATCAGTGAAGCTGAATAAAAAATAAGGTTGTGCAAAATGTTACAAAATACAAAACCCATGTAGGACATTCAGGATTGATCTTCACAAAAGGAAAGACTGCCATCCAAGCTAAAAGGCCTTGTTGTAGGTTCACTAGTTTTAAGCATGCATAATAAACAGGATGATAAATCTTTAAACACTTAAGTAAAAGTTTCCATGAACTACTTCACAAGCTTCTTTCAGTGGAAGGAATAAAATATTTTCAAATCATCTGACAGTAACCTAGGACCTTTAATTCGCACTTTCTATGAAGCAGGTAATCTGCTATGTCTGCCTGGAGCAGAAGTGGTAAGTTTTAAATACAGATGCCAGACTTATCAGAAGCCCAGATATATAGGCACAATATGTATATAAGTGAGTAGATTACATGATCAGAATTACCTCCCTTTTCTCAACAAAACCAATGGAAATCTGAATTTCCAACACCACAGACTAGCTGGCCACTGAGTCAGAAAAATGTGAAAGAGGGATCAGAGTACAGTCATACGTTGCTTTTTGTATCTTTCATAAAACCACCTGTAACCGCACAGTAAGGCTTACCTCCCTGTCCAAAATGTCCACAACTAGATATACCAACACCCACCCTGGGGCTCACACAAACAATTCGGGGAGTGGCCTAAATTGGTCTCACCTCTCTAAGAATTGCTGGAGTAGATACTACCCTGGGTTTTGTGCCTTTATGTTACTGTGTTGCTCCAGTTCTTTACCTCAGCCATCATAAGCACTCTGAGGTCTGATGCAGTGCTCGTACCAGCTCTATGACACAGCCAGATGCACACCAGAGTCTGGGTCTGTTGATCCCTACACAGCCAGGGGAGGCAGAAGAGATGCTGCCACAAGAATTGGGGGATACAAAAGGAAGTGCGTGGCTGGATGCTGTGGTCAGGCTAATCACCAGGTCAAGAAGGTACGAATGAACAAGTAGTGTTGTTTAAGCTGGAAATCAAGATTCCCAGTGTCTCCACTGTGTTTTGTGAGAAAGCAGAGTAAATTCTGATCATGTAAGGGAAGGCAGTTCCTTCCCTTCAGCTCGACTCAGAGGGCAAACAACATAAAACTCAGGCAAGGTTTCAGTATTAAAGGCAAGGCTAAAGTGTGCTAAAGCATGCTGGTGGAAATGCAGCAAGAATATCATCATGGTAGAAATTACACATCAGGAAAAAAGAAACCAAACAACCTGGTTTTAGAGATCAGAAATCCTTTTTTTTTTTTTTTTTAAATTGTAGTTGGGATTATGGGTGCAGACACAGTTTTATTCATCTCCATGTGTTTCTGCTGGCTGCAGATCTCTTACAGGGTCCCTTACTCAGTCAGGGTTATGTACTTCTGCAGTTTCTCACCAAGCTGCTGTCAATTGTCTGTCAAAGGCATCATGTGGAAGTATATGACTTCCAAGATACACAGACAATGGATGCAAAGCAAGTAGTATGTAAGATGGAGGTCTTAAAAATGGGCGGTTGCAGAGCTACGAGACTGATACATCTGACAATTAACTTGGTGTTTCGATGACAGATGGTAAGTAAGAGCGTGATTACCAGACAACAACAGTTATGTAGGATGAGTTCTCCCCAGTAGAAATACAGTGGTTATAGGAAAGACTTTGCAGCAAGATACTACATTTTCCAACTCCTCTCTTTGGCATCTACTAGTTAACTACAGTTATCTTCAAAAGGAAAAAAAATATCAGGCGATTATCAGAAAAAATGTTTAGCAGTTGCACACTTTTTATCTATTTTTTTTAAATTTACCAGCAAGTAGCCCTAAGAACAGGAAGAGGTGACTGTTTCAGCAGATAACCCCATGCAAGTCCCATTTAAGCCCATCGCTAGCCTCTGTTATCAGGTATGTCTGTGCAATTCTAGAGCAGATGCTCTAGATTTGCGCTGCAGTAAAAGGGCAGCCGCATGAGGGGTTTTGGCTAGAAGTCTGTGGGGAGAGCTGGCAGCGAGGTGGCCCCCTGGGACTGCCTTGTTCAAAGTCCACAAAAATTAAGGGGGTGTTTGGGATGATCATTATGGTCCATCAGCTGGAATCACTTCCCTTCTGGATGCTGCTAAATCATCTCTGACATTAACCATTTATCCTCAAGGCTCCTGAAAACATTTCTGAGCCACAAATTCTTTGTCTTTGCAAAGGACTTGATCTGACTGAGGGCAGTCAGATTACCACATGAGATAACACTCTCTAAAACCTTTTATCCCTTCTCGAGCCTCCTACCAATCACAGCAACAGAATACTCTACTATACTGAACAATAAACACAGTCTGCTGCTGGCAAAGCCTGGAAAAACATTCACCTAATGCTGTTTTGTTTACACAGAAATCGGAAGGCTTGCCCGTTGCCATACAAGGGAAAGTTTTTAAAAATTTCTCAAGCTTCTTTCCTGCTCAAAACAGGCATGCCCAGGGAACACAAGTGTAGCAAACACCAGAAGTATTTGGAAGTC
Organism: Pandion haliaetus; assembly: GCA_013401275.1. NCBI lineage: Eukaryota > Metazoa > Chordata > Aves > Accipitriformes > Pandionidae > Pandion > Pandion haliaetus. The sequence continues at coordinate 16,140 of VYZV01005465.1, read as the reverse complement.
CAGTATAAAACACAGGCATCCTATCACTAACACTGAGTCAACTTCTACATTGATTTTTATACTCGCAACTACACCGTCTCCAGCAGTGCTGAGACCTTTATTCTAAATGTTCTCTTGACTAACAGGAGTCTTGAGTTAGCTGAAAATGCTGTACAGTTGTGTAGAAATTTCCTGCAGAACTAAAAAAAGATGTTCTTTCTATAATTGCAGATGTGTCAGAAAAAAAAGGCAGCCAGAGCAGGAACAGGCTGAACAAGGGAAACAAGTAATGGGGTAAGAAGATTAAGGAGCAAAAAGCTGAACTGACACATCAGAAAACAACAAACTCAAAACAAGTAGGGCGGAAGGAAGGATCAATGGGTAAAGAAGATTCATGGATATGATGGGAAAAGGAGGCCAGGTCTGTTCTTGCTGAGCTTTCACCCCTCCAGATTTAGTATGAAAGCTTCCTGGAGTCTCCCCATTCTCCTGGGGCCAGAAGGGATGGGGGGAAAGGGAGCAGAAAATTTACAGAGGAAAAAAGAAAAACAAAGAACAATGTTAGTTCTTATTCTGTCAGAACTACTGTTCCTATGTCAAGCTAGGCAAGTCACTTAAACTGTTTTACTGCTGGTTACTCATCCTGTGTTCCCCATTTTCATGTTCAGCTTGAAACATGATTTGCAGAAGTGCTGAGCCCTCACAGCTGCAGCTGGGAATTGTGCTTGTACTCTGGGAACTGCTCAATGAGAATCACGCTTCTATATATAAATATAAGTGTTATAAACATGTTGTCTATGTATAGTGTTAACTAATGCTAAGTATGCTAAAAAAGAAGGAAAAAACCAAATTCCTTAAGCATTAAAAAAATAGACACCCAAAGGAGGTAATTTCATACATTATTTCCAGTACTATTACCTCAGTTCTTAGCATATTTCTGAAAATAAGCATCTTGTAGTATGCAGATACTAGAAAAAGCACTAAAACCAATACTGCTGTCTCCCAAGATGATTTTAAATAGCATGTAACAGGTGAGGTTTAGAGACCTCTACTGAATGATGGGGAGAAAACATAGTAGCTGCTCATCAAGCAAGCACTGTCCATCTGGCAAATGAGGTGGGGCTTCACAGACCAAAAAAAAATTAAACACATTATGCAATCCCACCTACCTTGTAAGATATTATACAAAGAGGCCTAAATAATTTTTAAAATTTAACTCTGGCATTTCCTAGTAACTGCAGCTTTGATTTTGCAATTTTAGTTGTGGTCTCCTGTACGTTATGGGAAAAGTAGCATCTCACTACCATAAATTCCTGAATCCCTTAAAAAGGTTTCAACATTATATACATCTTTTAGGGGATTTTCCAGCTGAGAGAGAAAGTAAGCAGAGTAGAATTAGTTCATCAGTGGTCACATTATCCACACTCAGCCTCAATGCAACAAGTCAGGACTACATCTGCTTGTCCTCAAACAAAGCCTAGGTTTAAAAAGCACAGACTAACTCAGCACTAATAGGGTGGGTTGGAGGGGAAAGGGGAAAGACACTGTTTCATCCTCATGAACAGCTTTAGATTGAAGATTTTACGTCAAAAATGGTATGGTTGATTTAGTTTCCTTAAGCCAACTACTATGAAAGTCAAAACATATAGCGATGAACAATTGAAGTGGTAGTTAATAATGTCTTGGGGAAGAGGCAAGAAGACACAGGAAGAAAAAAGAAGTGCAGATGAGAGAAAGGAGATAGGATATTTAACATTTTGTAAATATGAACAAACACACACATAAAATCAAGTTATGCGGTAAGTTCTTTGCTTGCTCAACATATTGCAGTGATTTAAAAAACAGAATGCCTAGACACAGATGAAACACTTGGAGACTACATATGCTATCACACAGGGTATGTGGCATTATAAATCACTTGCATACACAGAATGAAAACCTTGTGATTTTAAATGTTGCTGTTGAAACAGAGTTAATGGTAAACTATGCACCTTGACTGCCTCCATAACACTATCCAAACCTGCTTCCTTCTTCCCCTTTCCCTATACTTAACCCTCCCTCAAATTTTTTAAAAAAATAAATTACAAAATTTTAAAATACAGCTTACCTTCTGTTCCTATGGAAGCAACATAGATGAATAATTACAATAATTTACTACCTTTGAAACAGCAGTAATCACCTGGTAAATGCACCAAGACATATTTGTCTTGTTAATATCACTTGTATCTGCCAACAGTAGTTTTGAAGATTCCCCAGGGCATAACAGTTAAGTTTGCTAGGGCTTCAAACATGTACAAGGCAAAGTATGGCATATGGATCTGGGTGTCTGGGTCTTTCTACAGAACTTGAGAGGAATCATGGATTTCCTATTTATTCTGTCAAAAAAGAATTATGAGCTGCTCATCCTCTGGCTGGAAGGTATCCACAAGAGTACTATAAACTCTCCACTTAGAAGGATGCATTTCTGTACTTTGAGTATTTATAGGTGCTATGACATCACAATGCTGGGAATCATAGTATTTATATGTTTTCTGTAAAGCAATCATTTACAGTAAAGCTATTAGAGAAGGTGAAGAATACTAGTTTGCCCATCAACAAGTGCTACATAAACACAAACAAGATACATAAGATAAAAAACATCCTGTGAACCTAATATTAATCACATAGCTGGAAATTAATTTTACTTTTGTTATGACATGCACACTTGAGTAAAAGAAAGCCAGGGCAATAAACATTAAAAAAGGGGGAAACAAAAAGAAGCAAGTTTTACTAAAAATATACCAGTCTTCTGTTCACCTGCTTTACTTACTGTCCTTCAGCTTTGTCCTCCAGTTTCTCCTATGACACTCTTACCCTGTTCTGCAGGATAATTGATAGTCATTACATCAGATGTGGGTTCACCCTACTGTTGCTCTGTGCACATGCTTGTAATCTGAAAAATGTTTTGTTTTTCCACGCATGTAGTGAAGTAGTTGTCATACATGGCAATTTTGCATGATGTTGCATCTATTCAACAGGTAATGACAGTTAGTGCAAGGGAATGAATAAAAAATAATAATCCACTTTTGTATGAAATCAAGTTTTAACAAAATTGTCATTAATATTTCTGTTAACTGTCATAAGAACCTAAAGAGACATGTTAACATTAGAAACCGAGCATCCTGGAATCACATTAGTCTTCAGTTTCAGAGAAAAGCTGCTTTAAATGCAAAAGCTCTGATTTCTGTTCTAGCGTTGATTGTTTCTTTTGAAAGCATTCCTCCCCACATCCACCCTCATCTTCCTTCCAGATGTTCATGGAGCAAACACCAAGCGGTTTGGATAAATGAATGCATGCAGTTGTAAGGGCAAACTGACTTCTAGTTGCTAAGAAGTTCTCTAGTCAGATTTGCTGATGACAGAACAGCAAAATCTTGCCTCCGTACAATTCCCAGTTCACTAGCTACTGATTTCCTAATAGCTTATCTTTTAGTGGACAGGATGCAGAAGAGCTTCATGTTGATCATTGGGAATGGACTCTAACAGGAAGCCTATTTTTAAATGGTCATTATTATGGCCAGTGTATTACTGAAGGTTGCATTCTACACAAGCTGAACAAGTCCACGTGTGTTGGAAGTCATTACTTCTGATAAAGATGCACAATCTACGTGTAGAAGAGCAAGATATAGCAGGATATACCTGTACATGCAGAACTTACCCTTCTTTCCACGGTACCCTCATGGACAGCTGTGCAGCTTGAGTTCCAGCTCAGATCTGTCTCTTTTTAATTTTTATTTTTATTTTTTCCTTTCTATTTCTTCTCATTCTCCTGACTTAGAAATCACGCAGGCATTGTAATAAGCATGCATTTCTGCTTTGCAACCAGCTACACTTTGCAGTAAAGAACATGGTAGACTGGAAAGGCTTAGGGTATCTGATCACCCCTATGTTCTTCTCCTTAAGAAAACCAAACAACCAACCAAACCCACAGAAAAAAACCCCTGCAATACTGAACAAACCTCAGAACAATACTCATTATCATACACATGCACACTAGGTAACATAACATATTCCTCTCAAGAACCAGTATGCAGGCTCTCACACCTCTGATTAATCCCTCGTGGCTACAGGGAGCAGTGAATTTACAGAAATTCCCATATCATTTTCCTTCAAAAAATCCCAACAAAACAAAACAGGCAAAAACCCAACGCCAACAAAAAAACCTCGCCACACCAGGCAAAGCTACACCTTTGAAAGCCTTTTCTAAATCCTCTTTTTCATCTCAGTGGATGGAAGGGAGCAGGACCTGTCCTAATTAGCTCAGGGTCAAGACTAGAAATGGAGCCACTGCTGTTCATCTGTGCCCCAGACAGTACATTTTATGAAAGGTAGCATCAGAGAAATCGTTGCAATTCATTTATAACTGCCTGCTGTGCTCTGTCCATACCGAGCTGGACTAATCAATCATTAGCAACCTTAACTGTGAGACTAAAAATCCACTAGCAGATTAAACACTAAACGGATGACAAGTCAGGTACAGACACTGCAAGGACAATTCAAACCAGGCTCCAACAGCTCCTTCCTTCCAGGCAGGCAGACTCCAGGGTCCTTGTTTGCCAGGGGAGTGCATGCTGCAGCAGGTACCAGCAGTGTCTGCAGTAAATGGGTATCTCCAGTTCTGTGTGTGACCGAGTTTTCCAGGTCATGCGCCTGAGTGCTGCTTCCCTCCTCCTGAAGGGAGCCGGAGGGGTGGCTGGAGGGAGCAGGCTTGGCAACTGACTGAGATAAGGCGAGAGGCAACCCTTGCTGCTGCACCACCAGCTGGGTGATGCCCTTGAGGGGTGATGGGAGCTGCTGGACCTTACTAGAAGCTATCGAGGTAGAAATGCCTTTTCCAGTGGCGAAGACTGTCTGGAAGTACACAACCAAACACAGAGATGGCTTTGGTAATGTTACCAGTAATACGGGACCTACCAATTATTTTACAGTCAGTGGAATCACTGCTGAACCTTCCCTGGCCAGAGGTAACTCTGCAGAGGAAATGCATTTGTCAAAAACAGATTCCTTCCCTCAGGTACCAACTATACCAGCAAAACAACGATGAAGTGTCCCAAGAGGCTTTTTTTTCAAATCTGTTCTATACAAAATCTCTTACGGTCATTTTTAGGCATCTAAAAAAAGGTTATAATTTTTCATGGAAGGCATTTTCAAAATATTAGGGCCAGGTATTTAGGCAGAAATAGGTACATGCAAACCCTCTACTAAAGATGTCCTTTGGGGAATCCTAGAGCACAGGCTTTGGGATGTTTGTTGGCAGGTCTCCTGTTTAAAGTAATAGCTTAAAAAGACTTAACGACGTGCCTTGATTTTGTTAAAACCCAATACATTTTTTGAGAGAGCAATAAGCAAATCAAATTGTTACAGGAAAACCAGAAGCAAAAGAACGAAGTCCAGTCCTCAATCTGGAAAAACACCCAAATGTCTGAAAGGAGTTTATAACTGAGGTCTGTACATATGCCACGGCAAATGAAGGGGATGGACCCATATTGACTGTTCCCTGCTCCTCCTAATTCAAGAGCTAGGTAACAGCAAGTGAAGGGGCTCACAGCTGGGGGCTGCTGCAGATTCTACACATAATATGTGGTTTCACTGTGATACACCATGCCACAGGATGCTGGGATGCAGTAAAAGCTTACAAGGCCTCAAGAAGAAACTGGACAAAATCAGGGAAGAAAAATGCATTAAAGGCTGTTAAATACATAGGAACTACCCTCTACCTCAGGAAGTATTGGCTTGTGGCTCCGGAGGAATACGACATGCCTAGCCTTTTCCTATATTCTTCCCTAAGCACCCACCTTCAGCTCCTATGAGACAAGATAGTGCACCAAACAGATCTTGATTTGGCAGTTACTCACATGTAATGCAATCACTTAAAAAAAAAATGAAAAAAAGACCCTACAAATACATTTGTAATTCAATTACTGCATTATTTTGCAAGCATCAGAAATTTTAAGGAGTTGCTTATGGTCTTTTAAGATAAAATTCACATGCAGTTCTGAATTCCTTGGAGTTTTAGACAAACCAATGGATGAAACAAAGTAGATGAGGGCTTCTTCTCCCCCCACCCCCCGTTTGGTTTGGTTTCTTTGTTAGCACATGCAGAAGGTGGTTTCATTTAAAGTATACATCTGATAGAGCCAAATAAAGCACAAGTATGCCACCCTTGTACCTGAACTGTTTAAATTTTTATTACTATGCCAGTTTTAATGAGAGATAAGAGATGGCAACGGAGAAACCAAAACGGGATAGACCTTACTGCAGTGGGCTGAAGTGGAACTACGTGCCGCTTACTCCCTGAAGAGCCAACAGTATTATCCATTTCCAAAAGAAAGAGGAAAGTGCAGGAAAAACACATGACAATTTTTTTGCAGGATACAGTATGACATTAATGATATAAGAATATGCAAAACAATCGATTTTGTTTCTTGATATTGCAAATCCTTTTCCTAGTTCTATACTTGTTCTTGAATTCTTTTATTCAATAATTTTGGGGTCCTTTAGAAAAAGAGGAAGACAAAAACCCCTTCACATGCATACACAAAAGCCCACATACCTCCAACCATTTATAAACCAAATATTAGACACCCAATTATCACAGCTGAAAGTTATGTCCGTTATTTCATTTGAGTCAGTTTACAGGAGCCAGAGAGTCTTGTGTTAATTTCATTCCTCTAATGCAGGTTCTACAAGACTCTATACAGTTTTGTAGTAAGTCTTGAAAATTACAGACTAACTTAAGTATACATTGATTTCACTACCCTATTCTCACAGGCTACGCCTACTCACAGGTCTATGTTTGTGGGGATTTCCCACAAACAAGCGCTAGAGATATATCACTTATTTTTGCACTTTTTTTCTTGTCAGTTGGGATCTAGACACATCCCACTTCTCTTTTTATTTCTTCTCCCATCTACTGTGTTACTAGATCAAGAAGAAAAACACTGTAGTTGAGGCAGCAATAAAGCAAGTTCCACTGCTGCTCTCATCAGCGTGTTTCAGTCACTCATCAGAGCAGCTAGACGTGGAAGGCAAATCCCATACCTATGCCCTCACCACTGACCTGGATCAGAGGGGCAGTAGCTTTTTCCAGCACTGGTCACCAGTTTACTAGAAAGCAGAAATAGATCCTTCAGTTTATGCTCTTAGAGCTACAGAGTAATGAAGGGGTGGCAAAGCTTTGAGGCAACATTCATCCTGGCTGGACTTGATCTAATGACCTATAGGTGAAAAGCTCTGTGTATCCCATTACCAATTCTTTGAGTCATCCTGACCCTTTGTTCCCCACCTTTATTAAAAGACCTGAAGATTAATGCAGGGAACAAATGGCAGACAGATAAATCTTGGTCTGTGTTACACCTCAGAAGTGATGTTTCACAAGCGTAATTTGGGGGAAAAGGTATTTTGGTGGTTTTTTTTTGTTTTGGGTTTGTTGGGTTTGGTTTGTGGGTTTTGATTTTTTTCTCTTTTTTTAACACAAAACAAAAATCACCATAAAATCTGATAGTACTGATAGGTGTCTAGCTTCAGGCTTCTGTAACTTTGAAGCAATTGTAGGTAAATATATTATGCAGAGTTTAAGTTTTACAACATTAAATGTCTTTACTATCTTTCCAATTTCAAAGCAGACTAGTAACTCGGTTCCTCCAGGAACACAACACAATTTGTTCACTAATGCCTGTAGATGACTATTAGGGTTTTTTCCTAACAAAATGAAAATCCTCTAATTATCTTTAAAATACTTGTAGCTTAACTTGCTTTTAAATTTAAAGAGAGGGAATGTATGCCAAATTCGAATTAAATACATCTTATTTACTTGGCTTTCTATCTTGGTCAAATTTGGACTGGTTGTTTCAAATGAGCAATCACTCTTTACTTTCTACCATTATCCAGGCTGTTGTTTAGTTGAGATTCTCTCTCTTCCTTTATTTTTAGGTGTTTGTGTGATCTTGCTAAACTGAAAGGCAGGACTGACTTGGCTTTTGACTGTTCTGGACAAATCTACACTGGCTCAGATCATTTGTAATCTAAAAATGAATTTTCTGTCTTCCCCTGTTTTCATTTGGAAGCTGATTTTGCTTCTCATACAAGAATTCAGGACGTTCAAAATACTAAGCAATGAAAAATACCCTGAAATTAGTGCTGATCCTGCTCTTGCCCCACCGGTTAACTTTCTGCAACCTTTGATGTTGGCATCTGCAGCATCACATTCTTAACTACTCATTTTGCAGTTAGCTCTTCCACTACTTTTACCCAGAATTTATGCTTAGATAAGCATACACACACCCCCAAAGTATTTAGGTAAGTTGTCAAGACTTCCTATTAAGTAAACAGCATGTAAAGATCTGCAAGTGATGAGAGGAAAAAAATACACCCTTTTTAAACATTTAATCATGAAATAAATGCTTTTAAAAGCATGAGCCATAGATGTATACATTGGTACAAATATCCTTGCTTGCTGTCTCTTTACACTGCTAACACACACGCGTTTAGTGTTTTCCCTTTTCATTTCAGAGCTCTCTCATTGCATATCCCCTAAATGATTTCAAGCAGTTCAGGAGTTAGCCTGGAGGGAGTTGGGGGGAAGGCATCAAACCCTCTTAAATATAAAAAACTGATCCAGGCTAAATGCCGGTTCTTCTTAGGTTTGAGCTTGTAGGAGGAAAAAACATTATTCTGCACTTTGTTCTGTGCAAACGTGGAGTGCCCGGCACCTTTTTGCCATCCCCTCCAACCGCTAATTCTCACGGTACATGAATAGCCCTTAACATGCAGTGCAAAATGACACTCCTTGGCTCTAAGTACAGATGAAGCGAAACTGCCCAGGGTTTTGTCTCTGCAAGGATTACAATCGAACTGTCATACTACAAATATCAGGTTCTTGCTGTAGCTTTTTACATGTTTAGTTTCTCAAAGTTTATATTTTGACCTTTTATTTCCCATCATAAGTAATTTCCTCCCCTGCTTCCAATTCCTCAGTCCTAGAGAGAGCTGAGCAACAGTCAACTCTACACAAATATTCCTACGAATTGCCACTTTTCCAGCGAAGGGTCTTTGACATGTTTTCCCACCACCTTCTGCCTCCTCCCAAGACCTAGGAAATCAACCTTTAGAGGGATAAGTGTTCACAGAAAGAATAGACAAAATTTGAAGAAGCAGAATATGAAATTTGAGCACATTTTTCAAAAAGTGTAAGTATATACCTTTGTGTCATTCAAACCATGGTATTTTATTTAATGAGCTAATCAGAAAGAATCATTGCTCAATAAAAGGTATAGAGACCATACACAATGTACAGTTTGGGATAAAACCAAGAAATCTCAAAAAATATTAGTAAAAAACCAAAACCACTTTAAGAAAAACATGTGGCCCATGACTCTGATATCAAAGGGAATTGCCAGTAAACCAAATTTTAATCCTTCTCCACCACTAGCCTGCTGCATGTCTCTGACCAGTGATAGTAACAGTTTGCCCTTCTATTTTTTCCCTTTCACCTGTTAACTTTAATATCTTGCATACGGAGAATACTGCAGTGGAGATAGTGCTTTCCAATGTCTTAATTGTTCTAGGTGATTCCCCCTCCAAAATGATAAAGGAGGGGCCTTAAATACACATTTGTCATCTCTGGACTACAACAAATCAAAGCTTCTAGTAAAGATGGTTCCAGCACTTGGAAAACTCGAGTAATACATACTGTTTCTCTACCACATCTTCTTAGAAATACTGCATATACATCAAAGCTCTACTTTACCTGTTGCTTTCTACAAAATCGTGAAACAAAGTCTTCCTCCTTATCTTTGACACACTACTTCTAAGAGACCACTTAAAAAGCGGGATGAAGACCGCAGCTGAGATTTGTCCTTCTCTGGCACGGGGACACTTCTTACAAATCAGGACAGAACTGATCTAGGCTTAGGCCAGAGCTTTCTTGAGATGTTGGTCCAAGACTGCACAACAAATCACTCTCCCCTCAGCAAGTTCAGGATGGTGTTGTACACACAGGTACAGGTATGTTTTGAAAAGCAAAGCAACCCTTTAAACTCAAGAGGACAGCTCAAAAAACAGGACCAAAACACCCACCAAAAAGAAACACAAAAAAGCTGCGATGCAGCACACGTTTCTTAGTGCTCTGTGATGACAAGACCTTACTCTAAAAGAAAGCCTCAGCTGAAACCAGTAGTATCTACTCTGGTATATGCAATGGCGACAGCAGTATGATCTGCCCAGTGAAAATATTAAGAATGTTGGAGGATCCATTTGTCAAGAAAGCTATTTGTTTTGAATTATTCGCTTAGTTCCTCAGTTAATAAATTCCAAGAATCTGGCTATTACATCCAGGCTATGATCTTTCAAACTGTGTTTAATTGTCATTACAAAAGCTGATATTCTCTCTCTCATTTTGAAGCTAAGACAGAAATTGTTACAAGAAAAAGAATTAAAGAAAACACAACAAAAATCCCAACCAAAACCCCCACAAAACAACAACCACCACCAAAATCATATAGCTCCCAGAACAGACAGAAAATTAACATGGCTTAAGAAAATTCATGGTGAGCTTGTTATTGCTGCTGTTATGTAGGAGAGAATAAACATATTGACTAGTGCTCCTTCACACAGAATCCCTCAGTTGTCAGCATTCAGATAAGCCTGTGGCTATAAATAAATAAATGTTGATTTATCTGTGTTATAAATATACTGTCCCTCTCACATATGAGCAATTTATAGACAGAAGAAACCAGGGCTCCATTCCAGTCCCCTCGGACTCAGGGCAAATCACTGGCATTTGAGTTCCATTCGTTCATCACTACCTTCAAACGAAGCCACTGCAAACTCCACGCTCAATGCCATGACCTTTATCTGCCCATTTCCACCACGTACAAAATTGTGCTTTACTCATTCATCTTAAGTGCACATGCAGGTTTTTACCTGCAATTTTCAAAGCAGTGCTCCACATACAGTCTTTCTGTTGTACACTCCACTTTGCAGATCCTCCTACAGACACCCAAAATAGATTCTCAGATCTGTATGTAAACTCTGTTTCTCTGTAAGGCCTCAAAGAGAATTTATATTCATGTTATATGCATGCATCTACCCTCTGTGGGATATTGCCAGCTGAGCTAGGGTTTCTTCACCACCTAATCCAGGCACATCAAAGCATCTTAGCAGCTCTGGAATGAATAACTACAGGCTTTCATGACATAATTTATACACATATCTAATGCGGTGAGCCAAAGACATCTGCAGTCCTGCAAAGCAATTCAAGTTGCAGAACTGCTATCCTGAAAGTTCAGCCCAGCTCATGAGGCTTCACAGCAATTAACCCAACTCACTGTGCCCCCTTCCCCAATGGGATACAAGGAGGAGTTACTAGTGAGACTGTCACCGAGCAGTGCCACAGCAGTGCCATTGCCTGTGTCACTTCCAGGCATCTGGTAAAGCCACACAGCCACAGAGCTTTCACACCAGCTTGGGCATGGCATCATTTGGGATGTATTCTACCACTACAGGAGGTTTTTGTTAGATCTGCACCTGTCGGCATTCAGGAAACATCAGCATCCCCAGCATTTGGGCATCCCCAAATGCCCCGGCGAGTTCACATCTACAGAACAAGTTACAGTCTTACCTTGGAAATTTTTATTTTTATGTTTTTAAATAGTCTGAACTCTGATCAAAGCATGCAAAGTGAGGCTTCAGAAAGCAACTGTGTATTAGTTTCTTTTTTTTGCTCAAACACTTCACGTTGCTCCTTATATAGGGAATATCTTCCAATTCAACAGACCATAACCTTTTCCTAATTTAAATTCCCCCATAAGCCATCCCTTGTATACAACCTGGCAGAAGCGACCTTTACCTGAATAACTGAAAGATAAAAAAAGTTCAAAATAATTTGATGCAACTCAATTTAGAAATTCAGAAAGGCCACATTGTTGTCATATCACTGTATAACAGTAAATATAGGACTTCCACTTGTCATCCCTTAAGTCATTTCTTGGGCTCACATGAACCAAGATGTTTAATTAGATACCAAGCTCCTGGAGGCAAAGACACCTTCTGTGAATTTTTTAGCATGCTTTTGGACATGATAAAGATAATTTCCAAAAGAGCTTTGTGTAAATAATCTGAATCTAAATTTCCTTTCTGTTTAAGCACCAGAGTGACTCACCAGATCGTTAAAAGGTTTCAGCCGGGTGGGCATACAGCCCACCAGATGCCTACTGTGATTTTTGTCTTGAAGTGTCACAATGGCAACATCTGACTGCAAAGGTTTTTTGTACAATACTTTGATACAATGCCTTTACTCTGTACTTTATTCTGGTGCTTTAGTAGAAAGAGTCTTCCCTTGGAAATATGTATTCAAAGGAAACTGAAAACCAGGTCCTTGGCATGTGAACAAAGATATTTATTATTTAGTGGGACTATCTGGGGGGGGGATCTGCAAAATAGCTAGGAGAACAGGACACTTAGGTGGTAACATCATATAAATAATTGTACTTCTCAGATGGAATCATTACATGCCTGTGAGCAAAGCTGTTAACCATCAAAACAATTTTTTGGAGAAGGCAATCTTAGTCAAAGTCTCATTTCCTCTACAGACAAAAAAAGAAAAAAGAAGTTATCCTCAATAATGATGTCCTCATACAGAAGCTTGTTAAGCCAAACCAAACTGTGTGTAACTGCATTGCTCATGTACCTCATGGAAACTGCAGTTGAAGGGCCCCCCACTCTCCTTCCAACCTCTCAGCTGGGCTACATCTTTACAACAACCAGATCTTCCTCCTACTTTTAGCCAGGTCACAACCCTTATGGGCTGCAGCTACAGCCTGCTTAAAGGAAACATGAGTAAGAGTATCTTGAGCTGCAATTCCCATAAAACATTTATACCTGAGACGCAGTTTTAGCTAATCCTGTTTCTACCCCCACAGAAACAAAAGCAAAAAGCCTCCTTTCTGGAGGCTTTGTGAAAAGTGCTATTCACTAGCTCTTCCCTCCCCATCCCAGGACAGAAATGATTGCCAATAAGCCTACGTCCCACAAAATGGGCATTGCTCTTTTCTGTAACTCATGGCTAACAATTACTAGATCCAGTTTTAAAGAAAATACCAAAGAAAGCTGCCCTAGATGAGGACCTAGCTGTTGAAAATGTTGGAAGTTTTGAAGAAGCCCTCTTTCAAATTAGTGAAACTCTACCAAAAGTCTTCCTCAGCTGCTAGGGGGAAAATGGTATGACGAAACATTTGGTTTGGCTCGTATCTCTACCTGAACAAGTAAAGGTGTCCCAATGCATTTTGACGTTACTTACATAAGGCATGAGAATGACAAGCCAAAGAACTAGCTAGCTGGTTTTCTCTCCAAAGTTCATCCTCAGTGATTCAAATATTTACAAACACTTTATTTAAGCTCTACCATTCAACTAGTTCTGTGCTCTATGCAGCGTAAATCAGACTTGGAGAATACTGCAGAGCAGCAATACATCATCTTTATACCTGTTGAGATGGTAAGCTTTGATCTTTAGGTCTGCCTCAGGCTAGGATCAGAAAGAAGGGAGCAAAGCCAGAGCCTTTAGTTTCACTGTTTTGATTCAAGTTATAGGGATACACTGATCCACTCTATTAGTCACATCTTTCCATCTGTCTGCAGTTCCAGTTGGACAAAAATGCGAAAAAAAATTATCTTTTAATTTTTTGTCCAAGTTTCATTAAAGCCCCTCACTTGAAAAAAGTCCTCAGAATAAAAATCAAACATAAGATAAAAAACAACAATAGCTTAAGCTGGATTACCACAGAAGAAGAAAAATGAGAATGTGCTCTTCAGGTAAAGTGCTGACCACATACTCAAGTTTGTAAGTCCGCATTCGCTGTGTATTTAAAACACACATTAAGGACTCAACAGTTCTTCACCAACAGAAGTCCCTGTTGCCATCTGCCTACTGTCCCTTGCTGTTACAAAACGTACATGCATGAATTGCTTTGCAGACTCCCTGTGAACAATTTGTGCTGAGCATCTGAGACTCAAGCTATAGCATCTAGTTAAAGTGATATCTACAGTTATGGTCCTGGTTCTTTTCAAAGCGAGTTCCAAAGCCCTTTTTTCCTGATGTTATTTACAATGTCCTTGCTGTAAATCAGTTCAGATTGTCAGATAAAATTTCCCTAATTCAACAAATGGTCTACGCCAGCATCTTTCCCTTAGAATTTTCACAGCAAGTAGGTAGAAGGCAAAGTGGAATGAATTTAGAAAATGAAACTTAATTGAAACCCATCCAACACAGAAACAACTGTACTTCTTGGAATCCATGTGTTTCAGTTGTAAAACTTCTCACAATGCCTATGCAGACAGGCTTACTGGGAAAACAAACAAACAACAACAACCCCCCTCAATACTTTAGGGTAGATTTTCATGGAGTTTAGTTGATACATGAGTACTAGTTTCATTATAATTTTTCATTGCAATTTCTGCTTCCAAATCCCTTAGGCCCATTTTTAAACTCTACTGAATTACTACGGTTGTATATTCTTTTACCAAACAACATATATATAAAGGCAGCAATACCCAACAACTGACGAAGTGTTTGCAAACTTAATCTCCATTTTCTTAAAATAAGGCATTGCTATGACACCGTACTCCTACCACA
>VYZV01005464.1:1784-24329 GCA_013401275.1 Pandion haliaetus | reverse complement strand
CCGAGCAGAGACCTGTATCCATTCCCCTCCCTAAGAATGGAAGAAAACAAAGGAGCACACTCAACCATGGATTATCCTCCAGTGATAGAAAATGCTAAGAATGGGAGTGCCTCATCGTCCAAGATTTCTTTCTTTTTGCAGGAAAGTACCTTTAGCTGTTCAAGATCAATAGTCCTGTATTTATACCTGAGAGTAGCTGCATAATACCAGATCTGAAAGGGCTCACTGAATTCACTTCATGGGTCTTAGAGGACCATTGAATCGAGCAAGATCCATGGCAACATACAGCAGCATGGAAACTTACCTTTTATGTTGGAGTCCTTTTCATTCTCTTTTTAAAGTTCTTAATGCATTTTGGCCAATGAAAACAAATTCACTCCACAATTCACCTCATATATTTAATGCCATTTCACTGCTAGCTATAAATAAATGTGAAGGAGGGTGCATGGTCCCTGGACTCACAGATCAGAGCTTTGTGCTTCAGCAAGTTTCTGCTTCAGTTTATTTCTTCAACCAGCATTCGCAGTGTTAAATATCTGGAACATATTTACAGGACAGTGTTTGGGTGAAGTCCTGGCAGTATATTCAGTATGAACACTGCAGATTTCAAACTAACAATTTTAGAAAACGACAGGCCTGAGGAAATACAAAAGCCTATTAGGTTATCTGCAGGTAGCAATATCCCAAGCAAACCCACCACTTCTGCCATCATTTAAACTCTTTGATTCTAGTTAGGAAGAAATGATCCCAAGTATGGCAAAGGCAATGTCAGTATATTTATGTAAATATTACTCAGCAGTTTTTAGGGATTTGAGGACAGGTTCCAAAACTTGAATCTCTTAAAGAAGCTTTTGTTTGCTTTGTGAGCAGGTACCTATTTGAAACTGATTGCATCCCAACTGCCTACAGGAACTCAGGCAGCCACACATTAGATGTTTGACTATGGCATGGTGCCACTTCAAGCAGGCATGTAGTATCAGTCAGCCCAGTCTTTCAGGATATTATTTACTGTGCTTAGGAGTGTTTGGTACCATTACATTCCTTTCCCTTAGTTATTCACATAAGAGAATGCATACTATTTTACTAACAGCATGAATGGTTTTCTTTAGTTTGATTATTGTAATTACACTCCACTGGTACTTACTGATATCTGCAGCAATTGTACTAAAAACTACCCCTTTTGTTATTCTCACAGATTTTTTTTCCTGGATGATGAATGTAGCTTGAAATAGAAGAGATCAGTCCAAACTTTTGATAATGGTACAGACTATAATCCACCATCTATAGTGTTTTCATGCAGTCCCAATGTGTATTACAGTAAGTTCTATCAGGATTTTCTCTTAACATAATGTAACGAATTTCTATTCCAAGAAACTTGGAAAATGTACTGTAAAGTCTGAATGTAATAATTGACATTATTACATCACCACACAATAACACTTACTGAAAGATATTCTAGAGTCTGTTTAAAGACAAGGGGCCAGAATGACTGCTATGCAGCTGTTAGTGGAGCTTACGCATGCTAGTGATGTCGACAAGCTGTAGCCTTAGCTATGTCATAATTTGATGGAATGTCAGTGGTACAAAGCGATTTAAGCATATTGGCATACAGTGTGCAAATCCCTATATTAGAATCCAGCAATAATGGCTTCCTAAATTAATCTCATTTCAGTATCACTGTTTCAGGATGACTTCAGTTAGGAGTTGAAATGCCACCCACACTGCAGACAAAGTCAGAAATGTCATTAGGTTATTTTAGCCAGAATTTTCCTGAGGATTCAATTGCCTTTCCTTGAAATAATGTCCCCCATGGTCAGGAAGTATCAAGCCTCAGTATTCAAACCTCCTGACTATAGTTTACACACTTCTTGATCCTGAAAAGATCGTGTAAATACACATGGGAGAACACATTTTTGATGGTGTTAGGTTTGCTTCAACTACCCTTAACAATGCGTGGATTCTAGCACTGTTTAGCATTTAGCAAATTCCACATACAAAATCTATTAGTCAAAAATATGTGCTCTTGAACAAGAGGGATGTTAAGTGTTCATGAAATCAAGTTTAGATTTAATGTTCTAGAACTGATATTAATTTGCGATGGAAATCCATTGTCGATTTTTTCATGGAGTGCACTTAGATGTCTGTTACCATCCAGAATAAATTAAAGTAGCCACTGTAATTAAAATAATTTAATTTAGCTGTTCTTTAAGTGAAATTTCACACTGACCTACATGGAAAGCATCAAGTTTGCTTTATATAAAATAAAATAAAATTGATCTTCGTGACAGATGCCTGTGTTTCACAACAGTATCCAGGATATAGCTATGGAAACTAACTGAAGAAGGTGTTGAAAAAAATGCTCAGTATAGGGTGGATATAATAACTCAGATAATATATTTTGATAGGTAATGTCCTCTCATATTTGATAATATCCTTGATAAGTAGGAGACAGCAGAAAGAGGAAAGAAGCAATGTGTCTACATGTCTAAACACAAAATTAATTTAATTATCGGAACAAGAGAGTTTAAGTTATGCATTTGGAAAAAGGTTTTTAGCACAGAGGATAGAAGCAATGGGATGTATTGCTTAAGGACAACATGTAGTTCTTACAGCTGGATTTTAAGCACAAGTAAAAGACACATCTATTAGGAATGATCTAGGAACAGGTAGTTTTGGTTTTGTAATGGAAACTATGATTCCAGGTCACACAGAAACCAAAACACTTACAGTGATTGCAAGTCTAAGCTTACTTGAACAGCAAGAGCAAAAGAAATCTAATGTATTCTAAGGCAAAGTATGCAGAGCTCTCCATGTCCAAAGGCATGCTACTTGCTGGTACACCAATTTGAAACAGTGCATCAGGAAGTCACATGTCTTTTGGGTCAAAAAGCCTCCACATGATGAAATTGGAGTGTAACTAATCTGCAGATTAGATTAAATGTGTATTACATATAATGCCTGTAGCATTGCTAAAGCTGTCTGATGCTGCACATTTCAAGGCCATTATTTTCAACAGCTTTTAAACTAAATCAACATATACCACTCAAATCTTCCTATTTCACTTAGCTATGTAAAGTAAGGCACCTAATTTATAACTGTCCTTTAGAGTCCCTCTAAAGACAACAGAGGGAGGTAAACACTTCTGGAAGATTATCTTGTTTTAAGATGATTCTTTAAGCTAGGTGGTTACCATCGATCTGCACTGACTACCAGGGCAGTCATCAGGAACAGCTAAGACTAGGTACCTCTTCAATAGCTGCAACTGCATGAGCAGAACCCTTCCCAGAAATTGCAAGTTATTTGTACTTTGTCATATGAAAACATATTTAAAATACTTATAAGTTATCTCTGAGGGTCTCAATTAAAGGCTACATTTAAGACAGATGAGAAATTTTTCCAAGCTCTTAAATTGTAGGAATATATCTGGGTTTGGATGCTTAAGGAGCCTCCTATGGGTCTCTGAGGTTTCACTGTTATTTTCCCTTGCTAAGATCTGCTTTAAAAAATATTTACCTAATGCTGCTCTTCCTTGCCCCTTAAGAGTCACCATCTGCATAGGGCTTCTTGATTAACTGTATCCTCGCATTCAACCAGGCTAAAGAATTTTCCTTTTCAGGTGATTTCAGTTGTTACATAGAAACTTACTCAATTAAGTGAGAAAATTTCTTTCAACTGCACTCAAAACTACTGACAGCTGAGACAGATTAAACACTAAACTGAATCTGAAATATTTAATCAGTCACAAGGTAGTTTTCTGTGAAGTTGGGAGAAAGCAGGGGAGGTGACTATATTCTGTGTCTACAATGTATTTGTGTGTTTTTATAACACCTTTCAACCAATGATCTTAGAGAACTTCCTGACAACTTTCAGAAAGCTTTTAGAATACAAAAGAAGTAGTGGAGTCAAAGAAAAATAATCTGTTTCTTTCCTCTTAATGCAGATTTCCTAGAATGTAGTACTTGTTATTTTCTAACCCAGACACATCAGAGAAATGGATAATGAATTATTTGGTAGAAATGAAATTCAGTTTTAACTGAAACTAGGCAAAAAACTTCAGGAAAGAGTAATCTTCTTAGAATATATGCCACAGACTGCAGCTAGCAAAATAAAATTAATGCCGATGTCACTGATGAAAGAACAACGGTTGAATTTTTGAAGGAGAAGTTAATAAAAAATGAGATCTCATCAACCTACAGTCTGCTTAAGTTTGGACTTGTATATCCAAAATCCACTTATTTTTTGAAGCAGCACACTAGTCTGCCTACTTTCCAGGACAATTTGTTCTGTATATACCTATCTTACTAAATCCTCTTCTTAGCTTAGAAATCTCTTGAGTCTACCTGCCACACACCATCCAGCATCTGTAGAGAGACCTTCTCTGGTAAAATAAGAACGTTCATCACAATCTAGGCTTGGGGCGAAAAGCACAGAAGCTTCATTTACATTGCTGGAAATACCCAAAAGTTTAGATCTGTCAGGACTACTGCTAATTTCATTTGACATGGTGGTGGTATTTCCCTTCCATGTAATCATTTTCTGGTTATGAAATTTATTCAGAATAAAGTCATTTACAGTTCTTACTGGACAAGCACTCAAAAGACAGGTCAACTGGAAGCTGACTTGAACTTACTATTAATTATTGTCCAGTCACGATTTATTTAGTCAGTTATTACTTTTCAGGGGGACAAAAGATGAGCTGGGAAGCCCAGCCACCTGAACCTGGATAATTTCATTAGTTTGTAGACTATTGTGCAAAAAACAGGAAGCCATAGCATAATGCCTTTTCAATTCTCAGGAGAAAATCAAGTATACTGCATCCCAAATGAATGAAGGCATTTGACACACAGTATCAGTTCCCTATATTCTCAATGGCTGTAACAGAAACGCATTTTATAACCGGGTCATTTTATACAGATATTCATGTTTTCTCTACAGTCAATGGATAGAAAGAAATGGATAGAAAAAAAGGAACTAAATTAATCTGAGTCCCTTCAGAATTCCTCAAGCATCAACCCATTTCCTCTCCCATTCCCCTGGACAGCTGCATTTTAGCACAATCGGAGGATCAGAGAACAATTTGGGTTGGAAGGGACCTTTAAAGGTCACCTAGTCCAAATCCCCTGCAATGAGCATCTTCAACTAGATCAGGTTGCTCAGAGTCCCATTCAGCCTGACCTTGAATGTTTCCAGGGATGGGACACCTACCACCTCTCTGGCAACATGGTCCAGTGTTTCACCACCCTCATTGTAAAAAATGCCTCCCTTACATGCAGTCTAAATCTACCCTCTTTTAGTTTAAAACCATTACCCCTTGTCCTATCGCTACAGGCCCTACTAAAAAGTCCATCCCCATCTTTCTTATAAGCCCCCTTTAAGCCTTGAAAGGACGCAGTAAGGTCTCCCCACAGCCTTCTTTTCTCCAGGGTGAACAACCCCAGCTCTGTCAGCCTTTCCTCATAGGAGAGGTGTTCCATCACTCTGGTCATTTTTGTGGCCCTCCTCTGGACATGCTCCAACAGGTCCATATCTTTCCTGTGCTGAGGACTCCAGAGCTGTATATAGTACTCCAGATGGGGTCTCCCCAGAGCCAAGTAGAGGGGCAGAATCACCTCCCTCGACCTGCTGGCCAAGATTCTTTTGATGCAGCCCAGGATACAGTCGGCTTTCTGGACTGCAAGCACACATTGCTGGCTCATGTCCAGTTTTTCATCCACCAGTACCCCCAAATCCTTCTCGGCAGGGCTGCTCTCAATCCCTTCATCCCCCAGCCTGTATTGATACAAGGGGTTGAATGCTGCGTGCCATCATGACAGTACACAGCTAGTTTTGTTTAACACACATTCATCCAAAATACCAAAAGCAGCAATATGAATTTTTTTCTGTAGGGCATGGTGAAAATATAGTCCATGCTATTCTGTAGCTTTGTTTATCCTGTTTTGCCAAAGCAACCACCTATTCCAGCATTGTAATCATGCCAAATGTACCTATTATCTTAATCAGCAGGAAGTCATCCCCATCACACTATATGGACACTGAGATGTTGTGCCTGTAGCCTCACTGGAGGAGGAGGAGAAAGTCTAGGAAACTGGAGAGGAGGTGCGATAAAAGCGGTGGCTCACGTCTAAACAAGCTATTACAGTGCACTTTTCTCTCTGCTCTGTAATGGGGAGTTGAGGGATGACTGGCTACTGAACTACAACCTGGACCAGCCAGGTCAGACAGAGCCAGGGTCAGGGCTGGAGGCTGGACAAATGGGGCCCAGGGCCTGGGCAGGGACCCCGGGCAGACAAGATCAGGACAGACTGCTCTGGGGTTTGAGGGACCCGTGGCTGTGCGTGTCCGAGTGGATGAAAAGAGTGTGGGGTGAGGCAGGGAGAGGATGCTCACTGGGGAACTCCTGCCCTGGTGAGCTGGAGAGAAGGAAAAGCTCTTGCTGCTGGTGGTTGTGATGTCTGGGTTAGTGCTGTTGGTGTTTGTGTGGGTGCCGGGAACAGCACTGCTTTCCGTGCTGGTCTCTGCAGCCTGACATGTGTGCACTCTGTGTGTGTGTGTGTGTGTGAATGTGTGTATCTGCATGGGACAGAACTCCCCTGAGTCTTAAAGTCCACTACGTTTGGCTTCCTTTAACAACTCCTCTAGCAGCTCCAGTAACAGGGGTTTCCACAATTTCCTTGCTTGTAACTCAAAGTCTCTTGTCACTGTTAAGAGCACTGGCCGTCCACCACTGTCAATAGTTATACTCCTACAAATGCTTATTTTAAATATGTTACACTGACATATATCAAGATTTCTACCTGTACACAAGAGAAAATTGCACCTTGCTTAAGTTTCATTGTATTAGGTCACCAATTTCAACCTCAATGTGGTTACACCAACCAGAAAATTGCTTGGAACAGTGCTTGGCTGTGAAGAATCAGTTCCTTAAATCACTGATAGATTTAATTTGTTCATCTTTATCATATTAGCTCTGGCCATGTTTCACATTCTCAATGGTGCGTAGTTTTGCTGAAGAGAGCTGCAGAAAAGGATGCATGATCTGAATACGTACTTCCATCAGATTATTGTGTAGTAGTCTGGAAACCCATTTGAATTGTTAATTGTCTTTTGTGTGTGTGTGTGTTGTGTATGTCATGCATTAAATATCTGGCACAGTTTAACTAACAGATGTGGTTTTTAGGTTGCTCGCTCTTTCATTATTTGACTAAGATTAGTTAGAATTATTAATCTTTTTGTAATACATATGTATTTTTAGCAAAGAAAGAATGAAAAATATTTCTTGTAACTGAATGTACTTTAATTCTGGACTGCTCACCAGTTGTGAAAAAGGTCAGCTTCATTGTGCCCATACAAAGGAATATCACCAGAATTTTCAATATATTCACATGGAAACGGCAATTGCTATTAGGTCTATACAAGAAATAATACATGCATATGAATCAGGAAGAGATCTGTGCAAATACAGCTTTTCCTTCTACTATTTGAAGATCTCCCACAGAGGATTTCTCCATATACATCTGTGCACATTATACTGCATAATAGAATACAGGTTCTGTTTTGTAGGAAGATTATTTATTGAAACAGATACTCATAATGTTGTACCTTGGTCTGCACTGGAAAATTACAGAGGGTGTTTTTGTCACTTTGATATCCAAACATAAGGCTCCTCTTTAAGAAGAGCAGAGGCAATCGCAATGCTTCCTGCAGCAACAGAGCACTGGGGGAGAGCAGAGAGAAGGCAAGGCTTGTTACTGTCTGCTAGAACCCTGTTTTTCCCCTCTCATCTGCCCTCTGGCAGCTGGCCAGTCCCTCCGCAACTGTTCGGTCCAGTGCCCTGGCCAGCACTAAAACAAGTTACCATGTCTGAGCATGCTGCCAGGGTGCTCCCTCCCAGACCTCGAGGGACCAGAATAAAACCAATTCCAAATTTCCTCCTTTCAGGAAAGGAATTGTGTTTACTTCTCTTACTGAAATATGTTACGCTGATTTCACTAACGTGCTTTGGTATCTCCTAAAAGCAGGCTGAATGGAGCTGTAAAGTATAATCATCATCATCACCATCATCATTATCTGCCTAAGATGAAGACCTAGTATTAAATGTGTGTAAGTCCTGTTCTTTATGGATAAAATGTTGAACTATATACATAGTGTCACCTTCATTTTCCTTTTCTAACACTGCACGTTAGGCAGCAGGCTGAATTTTTTTAGCATATGTGCACAGTGCCACCCACTGTTCTACAGAAATTTCCCTCTGCTCTGCACTCTTATTCTGCATTTGTCTGGCGTCTCCATTTCCTCTCTTTATTTGCTGTACCACAGGTATGTGTCACAAAATGGCAATTTATCTCCTGTGAGTGTTCACCTCACTTGAGCTATCAGGCTAGTGCTTTTTCACACACCCAAGCCAGTAATAAATATTGCGGCTATTGTATCCATGCACCCATTAATGTACAGGCTGTAGACGGTTCATGGATCAGACTTTTCAAATGGCAGTAGTTGCCTGTGTTCTAAATAGATAAAGTCTGTTTAATTCTCTTTTTTTTTTTACTGAAATCCCAAGTCCTCCCTTAATCTCTGCAGAGGAAGCTGTGGGATGATGAATAATGTTTCGGGTTTGTGGGAAATAATCAGCTCCACTAGGTATGATCCAAAATTTACTGAAGGTAACAGGAGCTTCTAACCTTGAATCTGCCCCTTTCAGAGGAAGAAATTGCTACACAACTATACATCTATTCTTTTCTTCCAAACCTTCCTGTGTGCCAAACGAGCTATTTAGTGCTCAGCATGCAGACACCCTACTTTGTTATCACATTTCCCCTTCATCTTAATGTATGAAACCATAAAACATTTCTCTTCTGTGGGGTGGAAGGCTAAAGTACACTAATCTACAAATTAATCACTAGGTTGAGAACTGTTCTTTGGTATCACTTTCATCTTCTTTAGACAGCATCAGAAAAATCTATCCATCCTAACGTGCCAAAGAAACAATGATTTATTAATCATCTCATCTCTCTCCAGAGCAAGTTTGGCAAAAATCAACAATAAACTACATGATTAAAGAAAAAACAAAAATGTTGTCCCACTCCCCCCCTAAGTAATTAGCTAGGGGTTGTCTAGAAACACACTTTGGTTTTCCCATGATTTGGCTCTCTTGCTACATTTCATGTCTGCACAGGGAAATGATTCAGTTAAGGGTAACTTGCTAAACTGGAGACAAGGCATGAGCAGAAATAGCAAAGGGAATAAATGACTGGATAATTATTTTCCATTTTCAAAAAGTGTCCTTGGCACCTAATATTGTGGAAACCTAGAATGAAACCAGTAAGTCTAACAAGACCCTATCACATGTTATGATTTTATAGAAACTATTGCTGTATGCTGTAAACAGAATGCATATAAGAGGAGTTACTTTAAAATGTAATCTCAGGTACTCTTGTGTGAGAGTTTTACCCAAAGCCCTCTTAGCTGCTAAGGAGAATTAAAATACTGCTAATGAAACTTCAGTAGTACAAAACCTGTGAGGACTAAGGCTAAAGTAGGTATGCATAACCTCCATTAGTCTAAGAATTTTTAATGCCATCAGCAACATAGGAATACCAGTAATAAGAACGAGGAATTCTGAAGATTTTACATACTGGTAAGCAAATAACTGGGAAGAAAAGAGTTTGTCTACAGAGTCCTAGGAACAGAGGAATACAGGCATAAGAAGATAGGACAACACTTACCTTAGTCTGAAAGCACAGGCAGTGAAAAGGAGGGAAATCAGCTAATTTGTGCTTGGAAATGTTCACAATTAGGAAAAGATCTCAGGGAAACTGAACACATGAGGGTCTCTGAAGTTTCCTCAACATGTATCATTAATTCCTTAAGTAACGGTAGAGCTATT
This sequence comes from Pandion haliaetus, assembly GCA_013401275.1. Classification (NCBI taxonomy): domain Eukaryota; kingdom Metazoa; phylum Chordata; class Aves; order Accipitriformes; family Pandionidae; genus Pandion; species Pandion haliaetus. The sequence goes on along the minus strand of VYZV01005464.1, from coordinate 14,446 downwards.
TGACTGGTTGAACATTAAGAAAAAAAACATAACTATGGTTTCAATAACAGTAAGCTTGGTTATGACTACCAAAATTTTATTTGGTAAGGAAGGAAAATGGCTTTCTTACATTCATAAATTGAAATTCATCTAGATAGGTGTCTGAAAATGCAGGTAAGTGGTTGATTGCATTTTCAGAAATACTCATCACTAAAACCTACTAATTCCAAAAATCTCATTATTGGCACATATTATTTTTGCAGAGATGTTGCCATTCCAGGACATAAATTATATGGGACAGACAGATGCTGTTGTACTAGTAACAGAGCAGTAGTTTATAAAAGATTACTTAGAGTCAAAACAGATAAATGAATTTGCCGTATCAGCCCATAACACAGAATATCTATTACAGGTAACAATATCACTACAGTATCACTGCCTGACCAAGACAGCATCAGATGCCATGCTGTGACAAGCTGAGATAGGTCTAAAAAGTTGCAAAACTAGAAGATAGAATATGTGGGATTGCTCAAATATATAATTATGAGACATCACTTCACAGACAATTCTGAGACTACATTTTTAGACACTGTAAATGGAGTACCTAGGCTGAGAAGACAGCCAAAGAGAAATACCATTCCCCACCAGTTCTAAAGGAAATCAATTTACTGCCATGTGTAACCATGCGCTTAAAACCATCTCGGTATCAAGCATAGAAAGTAGCAAAGGTGATGACAATTTTTACAAAGGGCTCTGGGAACTCCAGAGAAGTAAATCTGAAATTGTTCCAGGCAAATTCTTAGAAAGTATAATAAACAGTAGAATTAAAAAGATGATACATGGATAAAAATATCTTGAGGAAGAATCAACATAGGTTTGTAAAGAGAAGCCATACCTCACAAACCAAGTGGAGAAAAATCTATTTGGTATAATCTGCTAGGATCCCCAGAAAGCATTCAACAGGGTTGTTCACCAAAGCTAGTTACAGACGATAAGCTGTCAGGAAGTAAGAGGGAAAGTCCTCTCATGAATAAAGATCTGCTTTAAAGCTATAAAACAAAAGTGAGACAAAAGTAAGAATAAGTTACTTTTTTTTCTCGGTGGAAGGAGGATAACAACAGGATCCCCCAGATATCTGTGTGAAGGTTTGTACTATTCAACATGCTCAAGAATAATCTGGAAAACAGAACAAATAGTTAAGTGATATGGTTTTCTAATGCCACTAAGTTATTCAGGGCTCTAACAGTAACAGTCTAGTGGATGGTGATGGGCAAATAACAGAAGGACCTCATGACAGTAAGCAGTAACACATGAAAATCAGTCTAAATAAACTAAACTAATGCACATAGAGAAAAACAATCTTACTGCTACATTTTCATTGTAGGATTCTGAATTCCCTACCACTACTCAAGAAAGAGATCCTGGTGCTTTAGCAGCATTTATGAAAACCTGAGCTCAGTAGAGGGCAAAAACCACACAGAATGTTTAAAAGTGTAAAAATAGAAATAGAAAATAAAATAGAACAGATCATTATAAATCCAAGGTCCATCCACAACATGAATATCTTGTGCTATTTCGGTCCCCCCCACATTCTTCATGTCATAATGGGTACAGCAGAATTAGAGAAGGTTGAAAAGGACAGTGAAGGATGGAGAATGAGACGCTCAACTGCTTCTGTAGGTGCTTTAATCCAAACTCTCGCTTCTTAAAATTCCCATTCAAAGAGTGTCGATTCTTACAGATGCTTAAGGTCTACAGATGCCTAACTTTTAACCTCTAAAGGCACCCTGAGTACCAACAGATCTGCTTTTGGTCTGTCCAGAACTGCCTAATGGTACTATACAAAGCAAGCCAAGGTACGAAGGCTCCTTAGCTCCACCATGAGCCCCAGTCATGCTTCTGCAGACTTTGCACGCATGCCAAATACTATGGGCACTTGGAGAGCACGTGCACCAGTCGAGGTCCTGAATCAAATGAGAAGGAAATGGCATAGCTTCCATACATTCTGCCAGTGGACCCCACCTTCAATAGGCCATGAAGAGATATGACTGTTCATCAGTCATCTCTCAGAGGAATGAATGTGTTTCAGTCCCTCCCAGTGAAGTTACTCCATTCTCCCAAATTAACTAAATACAAGAAAGAATAATGTTAACATAGCACCAAATAGAAACCTGAGGCTACCAGCTCAGTACCACAGCTCCTAAGCTTTTCTGAGCGTCTATCTTTTGAAAGTGGGAGTAAACCTCTAAATTACTCAGAAAATTCTATACAAATCGGATAATATGACAACAGGTGGCACTGTCACGTCAAAACACGTACAATCATCTGTTCATATTTAATCAGATTTTATTCATAGATAATGGAATAGAAAAGTGAGTGACATGCAAATTTGCACAGAATAATTAAATATGATTTGCTAAATATTATTCTTCATCTCTGATTAACCATTTGAGTTTTGCAATGTTCTAATCCTGGATCAGAACTATTACATTTGCCAATACATTTGTGCTGATTCCTTTTGCTCTGTTCAGCCATTGTGGCAGTTCTACATTCCCAGTAGAAATAAGCTGAAGCATACATAATTATTTCTTCTAAAACTGCTCATCATCACATAGCTAATAAGACAACAAAACTGAAATTTCCTCTCCTTTCACATATAGTACTATATATGAAAGCTGTAATGACAAAGGAAAAACAGCTTTTACTACACCTTAAAAGCAACAGCTTCTTACTGAAAGATTTAACAATGTGTGGAAATAGTCAGACACTTCATGAATGAGGAGCAGGAGCAGTCCGGCCATTCTGAAGCACCTATAGCTACAGCCATAACAGTTCATATGTAGAAGTGTCAGCTATAACTACCTCTGGAAAAGGCCCCAAAACACATGCTCCTTGTTTGATATCTATGAGATTTTTTTTGAGTGCTTCTGCCCTTTACATTTGTAATGCAAGCCGATAAATGTTTTTCAATCCCCTTATTCCCACACCGAGACCAAATTTCTGAAGCGCAAACACTTTACAGGTCACTGGGCCATGCAATGGACAACTAGCTAGAGGTAATGATTATGAAGCCTAAGCCAACTGTCAGAAGAGCAACTGTCTGTTTAACTGCCAGTTCCTCTCTACCATGCTAAACCTTTCCATTAATCACAAGGTGGACTTCAAATGCAGACACTCTGCCTTGGTGACTTGGACCATAATGTTGAAGACAAAACCAACCTGTCAGATATGAGAGCTCTCCCTCCACAGAGCCATCCTGGCCGCAGGGAAGATTTTCATATAAAAAATGTATTTCCAAATCAAAAGTGTGAGATCCCTGGATGGGAATGGAGGATGTGTTAGTCTATTTTTTATTGGACTGAGCTAAGAAAAGCTCAGTTTCATTTTGGGTCAAACATTCATAAAGCATGAAACGGGATGTCACATCAGCATGTGTTTGTAAATCTGACTGTGATTCCTCCCTTGTGCCATCATCACAGAGCAGGGCACCTCTCCAGCCTGCCCTCCACCATGAGGCCCGTGGAGCAGGGCACCAAGCACCACATCCTCCGCTATGAGGCACCACAGAGCAGGGCACCACCCCACCATGAGACACCATGCAAACACCACAGCAGGCCCCATCAGGCTGCTGAGGAGCACCAGGCAAACTAAGCGAAAAGGCACTGCTGTGACTATACATATTATGATATTTTGCAGAATCTTAACGGGTCCTTGAAAATTTTCAAAGCAGAAAGCCCAGAGCAAGTCATCTCTCCCACCTCTTCGGGGCAATGTGTTGACTGACTGCTGCCTGATTTGGTGACAGGGGAGCATCTGAAGAGCCCTGACACACACCTCACCCCCCAACCCTGTCTCCAGTGAGGACAGACATGGGCTAAAATACTAATGTAAGGCATTCAAATCCCATGAGATCTTTTAAGAAGCATGTCTTTGAATATTAAATAGTTTATTTTAATTCCCTCTTTTGGGTTTGGATTATGAACAAAAGATCAATACTTTCTTAACAAACATGAAAACCAAGACTTTTATTTTACTTTGTATTACAATAAAAAATGAGGTTATTGTCTAACATTACAGGAGTTCTGGAGCCAAGGCTTTACAGAAAACAGAAAAATAATATCAGATTTTAAAGAGAACTGTAGAACTTGAAGTAAGGATTCGTAATAAATGGGTGATTATCCATAAATGAAGTTAGAGGGAATCTCATTCCAGAGGAAAATTTGATATACAAACATTATCTTTGGTCTGCACTGGAAAATATAGATTAATAAAACTAAAATTCAAAATTATTTCACTATTGAAACACTGTAAGAGTCTTACTGAAATAATTGAATCTGGTAATGTAAAAATATATATGTGTTTATAACTGAAAAGCCAAGCTTGTGACTTATCTTGGCTTTTTGGTATAATATTTTACAGTGGTATTACAGGGAACACATTACATAAGATAAGGCCAGATCCAGCCCCACTGTAGATTAGGGCCCCTGTGCAGCAGCACATGTGATGTGCCTCAGAAGGCCAAAATAGGGAAGTACAGCTCCCCTTGCTCCAAGGCAGCTCCACCCCGGTGTAGGACACTGGGGGGAAGGTAGGGACTCTCATTTAAATAAAACAGGTGACATTCTCCCATCAGGAATCCATCTTCTCGTTGCTACATGTCCCCAAACTAGGCTTAGCTCTCTTCAGCAGCATCTGTGGGTTCATTATCATGGTTCTGCTACCATCTGGAAAATGGAATTAAGTGCAACAAACTGAAGCTGAGCAGAGGGGTTGGACCAGATGACCTCCACAGATCTCTTCCAATCTCAATCATCCTGTGATTCTGTCATTCCAAGTCTTGTCTAATCAAGATTTGCTAAATGAAATTAACAGATACTAGTGGTCTGCTTATGAACAGCAGGTAAACATTGGTGCCCTTTTCAAGTGGTTCAATCAGATTACTTTCCCCAGGCTCTCTCAGGAGTTAATGTGTTATCCCTCCCTGTCTACCATAAGAAATCTAGAAAAATGCTGTTCAAGCCACCTGTGAGGGTGCAAGGATGTGATGCAGAATTTCTTAGCAATTGCCTCCATTTCTGGGCTGCTCAGCATCCCATATGAACATGCTGCCTGTGGAAAAGCAGTACAGGCAAAACTCCCCCTGTTTGTAAGATACAGAGTGTACATGCAGAACATGTCCTTGCTGAATCTCCCAGGGGAAGGCCAAATCTCACCTACGCTGATGAGATCTGTAGCTCACAGCTGCAGAGTCTTGTTCTTCATCTTTTTTTAGAGGGTCAACTCTCTTTCTAGCACTTTCAAAACTTGTTTTGTACCAAACCTCCTCTCAGAAGTAGGAAGTAAAGGACTACATAGAAAACCCGGGAAAACAAGCCTTCTAACCTAAGTACTCAAGTCTGTAAACCTAGGTCCCTTAAAAGCCACTTCATGTGGTTTCAGGAGTTCGATCTTTAGCATATGATCTAAATTATTCTGCTGCCATAAAAGATTAAATCGGAGTTAAGAAAAAAAAAAACAACAATTGTTCGATTTAAGATTAAGGTAAATTAAATTCAAGCCCATGCTGTTTTAAATTCTTCGAAGGGCATATAAACTCTTTGGGTGGAACAGCAGAAACAATTATTTGCTATCACTAACACCCTTCCTTCAAATATTAGCAAGGTATGGTCCCAGTTGCATAAAAGCAATGCCTCAAGCCAAAGAAGCATATTCTAATTTATTCCAACTTCTTCCAATTTATTCCAACCAAGAATCTGGCCCAGTACCTTTAAACTTGGTCATATTACTTTGTCTCCCAATTATATTTTGGTGCACTGATTACCTAACTACCTAGTTAGGTAACTACCTAGTTAGGTGATGTATTTAACATGTTAGCGTATTTTTCTCTTTGACAACTTTGGAAAACACAAGAATATTCTTTCTCTCTTCTGTGCTCCAAAACTTGTATTGCTGTGATGTTCCTTGTACTCTGAATCATACCACAATGCTAAAACTGTTGAGGGTTATAACTAATCTTGTAACATGTGAGAGCAAGCCATTACACCTGTTTCTGATTTCACTTCCACCAGTATATTTTACATACCACTTCGATGAAATCAAGAGTCATTGATGTCTTTAGGAGGAGAAACAGAAGATACAGGCCAGAAAAAAATGAGCATTTCCTTATAACTCTCCTGGTGTGCTGTATTTAAGAATTCATTAATCATTCACTAGGTGGGGCTGATACCTCACAACCAAGAAAAAGACTGAAAACAGCTGGAAAGTAATTGCTTCAGTAAAAGTATTGCTTTCATTTCAAGGAAAATCTTTGGGTAGGCTAAAATTAATAATTAGCCTTAGATGAGGGTTTTTTGAGGTTTGAATTTCTATATATGAAATTTTACTCATTTAACTATAAAGTATTTGAATTCTTTTAACGTGGATATTTTGGGCTTAACTCGCTTTTTTAAGTGCAAGTATCTACTGCCATTTGATATTCCTAAGGGTACCTGAGATACCTGCTTAGGACTAGCAGATGTGATGCAAAAGCTGTAAAAGCTCCGTGCTTCAGCAAGGAAGCAAGTGGAGGCCAAGCAGCAGAAGCACGTTTGTACATGTAAGGTGGTAGGAGATGCATACAGGTAAGTAATATTACGGCAAGAAGCAGCTGAGCTGAATATGATGTGTAAAGTGCAGGAAAACAACAGCAGGGAAAAATAATTTGAGAATGATCCTTCTCCAACCTAGTGTCGTGGTTTCGGTTTCAGCCCAGCCAGTAACAAAGCACCACGAAGCCGCTCACTCACCCCCCACCCACACACCTGGCCACGTTGGGATGAGAAGAAAATACAAAGGCAGGCTCGTGGGTCAAGACAAGGACTGGGAGGGATCACTCCCCACTTATGGTCACAGGCAAAAGACAGGCTCAAATTGGGGAAAGAAACAAAATCAATTTAATTTACTACAAATCAAATCAAAAAACCAAGGATATTAGGACGGGACACCAAACATCAGAACACCTCCCCCCACCCCTCCCGCCTTCCCGGCTCAGCTCCATTCCCGGTGCTTTCTACCTCCTCCCCCCGGCGGCACAGGGGAACAGGGGTTGTGGGGATTAGGGTCAGCTCGCCACACATCGTCTCTGCCGCTCCTTTCCTCAGGGGGGAAGATTCCTCACTCGTCCCCTGCTCCACCGTGGGGTCCCTCCCACAGGAGATAGTCCTTCCCCAACTTCTCCAACGTGGTTCCTTTCCGCGGGCTGCAGTTCCTCACAAACTTCCCTGGCGCGGGTCCTTTCCGCGGGCTGCTCTCCACTGCTCCAGCGCGGTTTTTACCATGGAGTTACCGCCATATTCGTGAGTCTCTGCTCCACCGTTCACCTCCATGGGCTGCAGGGGGACAGCCTGCCGTCTCACCACGGGCTGCAGGGCCATCAGCCTCCTCAGGCGCCCCTCCTCCCCCTCCTTCTTCACTGACCTCAGTATCGGCAGAGATGTTCCTCTCTCGTTCCCACCCCCACACTGCTGGTTCCCCTTCTTAAATCTGTTCTCCCAGAGGCGCTGCCACCGTCACTCCCTCTCTGGGCTGCAGAGGCGGGTCCAACTCTTTGGCGCCAAGGGAGCTTCCAGCAGCTTCTGAAAGGAGCCACCTCTGCAGCCCCCTCCCCCACTACCAAAGAAAACCGCACCACACAAACCCATAACACCTATGCAGACCTTAAATCTTCATCTGGACAATTTGAAAGCTGATTTGGAAAATAGAGGGAGGGAGCCCCCTTTTTAAAAGACATATACAACATCATAAGCAAAGGCCAGAGACAAAATTTGCTATAAACCACTTTCCAGAAAATGCATTGTCTTAGGTTTAGCTAATGATACCCAACCTAGAGATTCCAGCCTGGCAGCAAATATTTAGCGATATACCCCAGTTAGAGCCATGAAAAGGGAATGGTTGTGAAGCAAATAACCACCAGAGGTTTTTCTCATGCAGAGGCAGACTCTATCCCAGAGCAGCTTAAAGGGGCTGGTAGTCATATTGTGTTGCTGAAGCAGCTCAGAGCATTCAGCTCCGTTGAATGAATTGAGCCCTGAGTCACCAAGGTTCTAGAAGTCATTAAAATAGCAGCAAGAAAGGGGCAGGAAAACGTTGATTCATACAGTTCAGTATAGTTATTAAACCTGATGATCTCAGGACAAAAATTTGAGCAGGGAAGGGAAGAAGATGAAAGCTGACGTAGGAAGGGGACACAAAAACTGACATAAGGTGCACCCACTGGCTACTTTTACATTTTTTCATGCAGAAGGGAATTCAAGTGAAAATAAAATAACAATGAAAGCTGAAAGAATTCCTTAAGACAATACTTGTTCCTCAAACTACAGAAATCTGGTTAAAACTGATGAAGCAAGCAGATCAGAATAATTTTTTTAGTCGTATGAGTAGAATTTAAAGCAAATGCAATTTAGGTGACATCATTGAGATTGTGCTTTGTGGCAAGCAACAATGATGTATTGAGGACCGTTCATAGTATCTATGAAATCACAGAGAATTCATAGCTCAGTAGCCTTTGCTCAATATTTCTGCCATTTACTTTTAAAACATTTTTACTCATTAACAAAAAACTATTCCTACTATAAATGATCAATTAAAACACTAATAAAGGCACATACATTTAATTATGCTTTTAAAGACAAATCAAAAGGGATTATTGTACAGAATCTCATCCCAATTATTCATCAAACAGAATCTCTTTGATTAGGATAATTATATATGTTCAGTTATGGAAAAGCATATGTATGTGCTTGAGTTTAAGGCTTCTCCCTGAAAAAAAATGAGATTATTTGCATGTTAAAGTTACACATTTTTTTCCTGATGAGAAGTTTTACAGCATTTTTCCACTGAGTCAGAAATTGAGAGCTGTCAAGGACAGCAGCATGATTAAGGCAAATGGAAATCAAAATAGAGTGGAAATGAAAGAAACTGTGAAGACAAAGCAGTAGTATAGGAAAGAGAAGGGAACAATGTGGCCAAGAGTCTTTCAGGCTTTCTGCCATTCAATTTAGGCAAAACCTCAGTACAGCACAAACAGGGTTACTGAAGAGCAGATTTGGATATTACAATAGATTACCCTCTCTTTCTGGATTCTAATTAACTTTCAGATGTCAGCATGATTGTAATCTTTTATGGTTACTCATGGTTATTTATGGTTTTATTGACATTTAAGGTTATTACTGCTATAATATACATTATTACTAATGGTTTGTATTACAGCAGTGTCCAGAGGGGAATTCAACTCTATTTTCTCCCAAGCAAGCTGAGAACATGGTTTCACTTCCAATGCTCTAAATACCGACTCTGGTTCAAGACACAGAAGAGAAAGAGGGAGGGAAGGAGAGAGGACTTCCTCTTTACAGCAGCGACAGGAGTATGTGCTCACACAACCAATGTCTGGACCCTGTCCAAAGTCTTTTGAAACCAAAACAAAATCACTTATTGACTTAAATGGGCATTAAACCAAGCTTTACATACACAATTACCAGACAGGGATCTTGAAAAGTTTAGAAGTGTATTTTAAATGCATTATATAGATCTAACAAGTTTCAGATCAAGATAAACCTTCTGTGAAATTACTACATTTCCTTCTACTTCCACCCCCTCCCAAAGATCCTCTAATATTCCACAGGCTTTAGAACCCTAAAACTCAAAATCAAGTGAAGAATTAGTCAGTGTTGCAAAATTCCTTCAGAAACTGTCTATGGAACTCAAAACCTGAGAATTCAGCCATTTCGGACTGTCACCTGTGAATTCATAATTAACACTACCTAAGGAGACTTCCTGGAGTCTGGTAGATTATGAATTCTCTCTGGTTTGCAAACATTACATGTTTGATCGAGGCTATACCGAGTCTCACGCAGCCTGAAGAAAGGAGTGAAATCAGTCAGCACACCCATCACCACCCCTGTGAAATTCTGTCTGACAACAAAAGATTTACGAAAATTGGAGACATTAAACAGATTTTTTCTGACAGGCTAATACCCATAAACATACACCTACTGACATCTATAAAAACATCACCTGCCAGAGTTTTAATAAGTGAATACCAAAGATATTGACACCGAAGCAACTGTAATTGGAATATGGTATATGAGGGGAATCAATACCAATACCTCTAGTTTTATAGATGCTTGAGGTGACTACTTTCATACATTTTCTTATATGCCATTATATCCTCTTGCTACATGCATTCAACCAAACAAAAAAAGTTACTAATGCAGTGTGGGAATCATGTGTGAAATTATTTTTTCCTCAGCATAAAGCCTATGATAAAGAAGGTGGGGTTTAGCTATCGAACAGAAATTATCATGATTGCTTATTACTGCTCAGATATAATAAAATGTGACCAGATTATTTAGAATCCAGTCTTCTCTTAAAAAAAAAAAAAAGGTCATGAAACATCATTAGTCCCTATGCCCACAGCCAGGTATGCATGTCAAAGTGTATGAAACAAGGGAACTGTTCCAGTGAGCATTCAGGTCACGTTGTTGATCTAGTCGAAAACCTTGGAAAATTTATTATGGCTAGTTAAAGAGATGCTGTTTTGGGTTTGTGTGGCAGGGTTTTGGTAGCAAGGGAGGGGCTGCAGGGGTGGTGCCTGTGAGAACCTGCTAGAAGCTCCCCTGGCTCCAAGTCAGACCTGCTTCTGGCCAAGGCCTAGCCCATCAGTGACGGTGGTAGTGGCTCTGGGAGAACAGATTTAAGAAGGGAAACCTGCAGCAGGGAAGGAGATTGGAATGTGAGAGGAACCCCTCTGCAGATTCTGAGGTCAGTGAAGAAGGAGGAGGGGGAGGAGCACCTGAGGACGCTGATGGCCCTGCAGCCCATGGTGAGACGGCAGGCTGTCCCCCTGCAGTCAATGGAGGTGAGCAGGGGAGCAGATGCCCACCTGCAGCCCATGGAGGAGCCCACACTGGAGCAGTCAGATGCCCCCAAAGATGGCTGTGACTCCATGGGAAAGCCTGCGCTGGAGCAGTGTGTGACTGAAGGACTGTGGCCCATGGGAAGGACCCATGCCACAGAAGTTCATGAAGGACTGCAGCCTGTGGTAGGGACCCCACAGTGGAGCAGGGGACGAGTGAGGAATCCTCCCCCTGAGGAGGAAGAAGCAGCAAAGACAATGTGTGGCGAGCTGACCCAACCCTCATCCCCTGTTTCCCTGTGCCGCTGGGGGGAGGAGGGAGAGAGAACCGGGAGTGGAGTTGAGCCGGGAAGGAGGGAGGTTTGGATTTACTTCTCATTATGCTGGTTTTATTTGATTGGTAGTAAAATAAATTGATTTTGTTTCTTCCCCAAGTTGAGCCTGTCTTTTGCCCATGACCATAATTGGCGAGTGATCCCTCTCTGTCCTTGTCTCAACCCATAGGCATTTCTTTATATTTTCTCCTCCCCATCCCACCAGGGCTGGGAGGAGTGAGCAAGCAGCCATGTGGTGCTTTGTTACCAGCTGGGCTTAAACCATGACAGGTACTATTTATGCAAATGTGACAGGCTGAAATTGAGGAACAAGTTCTAAGAATTACATTCCCAGAGCACTCCAGAGGACAAGGACTCCTCGCCCAGCACAAATAAACTCTAGTGCATGAGCTAAAACGTCAACACACTTTCCCTTCTATGCACCCAGAAGCAGTGATGAATGTCTCCCCTAAGAAGTTCAGCACTTTATCATGCAGTCCTATATGACCCAGATCCCTCTAAACATTCAGTCACCTGGAAGCATGACATGTCCTGGGGTAGTACAGCTTAAATTGCACATGGCAGAAAGTAACTGCCATAATTTAATCATAATGGTACTTACCTATTTCACAGTGATGTTGTGAGGATTAAACAAATAATGCATTTCTAAAATTATTTGTGACATTCAGAACAAATTATGTTATTTAAAAAATACAAAGCATTTTCATAGTTACCAAAGATACACTGGTAATAAATGCTTGTGTTAGTAAGCAAGAACTAATAGCTATACTGATTTAAGTAGTAAAGAATTATTTTGCTTTTACAAAAACATAAAAAAAAATACAAAAAGGTAAAAAACTGTAGAGTCGGATTCACCTGGGAAACCACGGACATCTACAATGTTAATACCTTATCTCTGCTGTTGTCTAGCCCACCCTTGCCATCAGGGGAGACAAATGGACCTTTGTAAGGTGTGATTCATCCCACCCTAAAGCAGAGCTGTATAAAACAAATAATGAATCGTTTCTTTGAAGCTCCTATTTCTCTTTGATTGAAGAGGCTAAAGGTGACTGGCAGGGGAAGGAAACCTCTGCTTTTCATAGGCAGACAGAGTTGGTCAATTATGCAGTCAGTCACATACACGGGAAGTCAATTTACACATAATAGCCACTTAAGAACCACAATTCCTCTTACAAAATTAATTATTCTTGCTACAGGAATAAGTGAGGTTAGCCAATATACCCAAATTAGCTTTGTAAATTTAAAGTTTCTTAAGCTACTTTGAATGAATGAAAAGATGGTTAAGTCACGTTACATACTATGCCAAGTACAGTTTTTTTCATTATTAATTGAAGGAAAGTATTCAATATATGAAATGTAAACTGCAGGATTGTGGGACAAATAAGCCCCCTCAAAGTCAGCAGAGAATGGCAGCAGAGATGAAGTTGCCTGAACACGTTTCTCTTTTGAACAGCATG